>CM047425.1:109283608-109446099 GCA_026168455.1 Theocolax elegans
TCCTTTTTAAACATTTTTCGTCATATTTTACATTAATTTCGTATTTTGATTTTTTATTTTAAATCATATTTTCTTTCTTGTTTCTATATACATGTAATATTATCTAAAATTCTAATTATTTACAAGAAATAATTGCATATTTATTTTCATATCCTATGCATTTTTGTAATTACTTTTATTTTATAATTTTTTTTATTAATTCTATAACCTCAATTATTTCTACATTTAAAAAATAATCTTAAATTCATTTTTTAAACTTACAATCGTTTTTTATTCTACTTATAAATTTCACTTTGGGTTTTACCGTTACTATAGATTTTGCTGCTTGTTATTAGATTAGATGTAAGTTAGGTGCGAAACCATCTTTGCATCTAAATCTTGTTGCAGACTTATTAATCCGGGTTTTATGTGTAAATTGAGACACATTATATTAGCACACATTGGCTATTATAACTGGAGTGTGTATTTGAGTATATTAATTATATATTTTGTATGTATTATACACATTTCTATCACCGCGCATTGGGCCATAGAAATGGTAGTGTGTGATTTAATAATACTTAATGAATAACTATAAATTTTATATATATATTTACAATATTTATTTATTTAATTTCATTACAAATCCTTATAATAAAAGGACTTGTACTAATAAAACTATGAAATCTAATGTAAATGCTACGAAGGCTTATCAATCAATGAATATTGTATATAAATTTCCGTCCTTTATATACTATCTTTACCTCATTAGTACAAATCCTTTTTAAACATTTTTCGTCATATTTTACATTAATTTCGTATTTTGATTTTTTATTTTAAATCATATTTTCTTTCTTGTTTCTATATACATGTAATATTATCTAAAATTCTAATTATTTACAAGAAATAATTGCATATTTATTTTCATATCCTATGCATTTTTGTAATTACTTTTATTTTATAATTTTTTTTATTAATTCTATAACCTCAATTATTTCTACATTTAAAAATAATCTTAAATTCATTTTTTAAACTTACAATCGTTTTTTATTCTACTTATAAATTTCACTTTGTCTTTTACACAATTACAAAATTAAATATATTATAATTTTTATTATTTTTAAATGTACAAATATCTTCGCATACTGATTTTGCATAAACATATAATTTTTGTAATTAATTTCTGTTTTGCCGTAAAATTAAAAATTAAATTCTTTTTTATACATTTTAAATTGAATATTTGTATTTATTTTATTGTATAATAATATTCTATTTACAATTAATTATTCATTTAATTATAAAATATTTATTTTTAATATAACTGCAATTGCATTTTTATATTTCTAAATTTGTGCTTTAAATCGTGACACGCTATAATTCTAAGAATTTACATGTTAGTCAATTTCAGCTGACAATATTCTTGTGGATATTTACATTTATATATAGTTCATTGATCTTTCTAAGAAATCTATTTTGATGACCTATATCCTCTTATATAAAATTACGTATTTATGAAATAATATAATTATATGTAGTTGTATACGTCACATTACCCCCCCTTAAATAATATTTAAATTTAACTAAATTTTAATATTATTTAATATATTATAAGCATTATTATTTTATTTTATATTTTTATTACTTCACACAATTTATAAATATTATGTTGATCATTTGACAGTTATCATACAATAGACAGCTGTCTCAATCATACATAATTTCTTATAGGTAGTTTCTATTTCTACTGAATAATAACATTTTTTTTTTTTTTTGTTTTCAATTTAGTTTTATATATTTTTGTATATTTTTTTTTATAAATTCTATTTCTTTTTTCTTTTTGTTTATTTCTTTTTCTGCCTCATTTATTAATTTGTTAAATTTCTCTTGGAGTGGCGTCCATTCTCCTTTCCTCTTTTTTGCTAAAAAAATATTTTTTTCTTTTATTAGATAATTTGATAGACATCATTTATTAGACCTCTATCTCAATCTATATGTATATATATATATATACCTAAGGGTTCCGGCACATATTCCTCCACCGCTGGTTTGGTGGAACGAGTTGTTCTCACCGGAAGACGAGCTGTGATAGTTTTTAATTTAGGGTCCGTCCTGTCCTTAGGTTTCGTCTGTGTCCATTTGTTATTCTTTTGTACCTTTAAAGTTTGGGTGTATACCCCTGGACGGTAAAATGACCCCTCATCTTCTCGGTGAAAACCTTCCTCGCTGGCCGTCTTTTTTCCTACCCAGTGTAATCGGGGTGGAAAATGAATGGCCTTTTCGCCAGTTTGTACTTGGGTACAACATGTACCGAAATTTTGTATCTGTGTCGATTTATCCATGATTACTAGTTAAACTTAAGTTTTGAGTCTTATTTATACTTGTTTTGCAAAACTTTGCACCTTTCTCTTTTGAACAATATTCTTAGAAATTATTTGTTTTGATACCCAATTTCCAGAAATCTTCGTTATTTAGTTTTGATTTAACTTATAATAATGGTTATATATATATATTAATTTTTCTTGGAATATATATTTTAAAATCCTATATTTATATAAAAATGTTTCAAATTTAATTCTATTTTATTTATAAAAAATTTTTGTTTTCTTTTCTTTATCCACAAAAATATTGTTAACTTTACAAAAAAATTAATCTCTATAATATATTTTCATATTTGATATATGAAATTTTCCTCTTTCAATTTTTGTTATGGGATCTACTAATAAATATGTATCATATCCTAGTTTTTTCGCTATAATATACGGACCTTGCGCAACAGGCATAAATTTTGCAGTAATTTTATTTTCATTTTCTGATATATTTAATGCTTTAATTAATACATGATCATTTATTTTGAATTCATAATGTTTCTTATTTTTATTCTTATTCTTTGCTCTATTAATTAAAAAATTATGCATATGTTTTCTTGCATTATTTAGTTTTTCTTCATATGTTAATTCATTATTTTGTAAGTTTATATATTTATCCCATACACGAATTGGCTTCTTATTTAAAAATAATTCTATCGGTGTATAACCAGTTGTCTCATGTATTGTTTCATTTATTATTTTTTGTACATAATCTATTTCTTTTGCCCATCCAGTGTGTTTTTTTCAAAATAGTACGGTAAATTCTCCCTATTTCACGATGAACCCTTTCAATAATATTACTTTGAGGATGTCTTATTGAAGAAAACATAGGTTTTATATCATTTTTTGTTAAATAATCTATCCATTTATTACTTGTAAATTGAGTACCATGATCTGATAAAATAGCCTTAGGTTTCATAAATTTTTCAATATATTGATCTATTTTTCTAATTACGGATAACGTATTTGCTTTTTTCAACGGATATAATGCAACATATTTACTAAATACATCTATCGTTGATAAAATATATTTTACCCCCCCTATAGAAGTAGGTAAAGGTCCGTAAAAATCAATCGATAATATCTCACCAGGATTTTCAACAAGAATTGGTTGAAATTTAGAGTGATACTTAATCGTAGAATATTTACTTTTTTGACATATATCACACGGTTTTATGTATTCACTAACTTTTTTTCTTAATTTTGGAACATAAAAAAATTCTAAAACCATTTTATATATTTTTCTTGGTCCTACATGACCATAAAATTCATGTAATAAAATTATAAATCTTTTCATTATTTTTTCTGGAATTATAATTTTCAAATTATTTCGTGATATTTTACAAACATATTCATTTGATATAACATATTTTTTAGAATTTTTTGATTCTATTTCATTTATTATTTTATTAATATATTCATCCGATCTTTGTAATTTTTTCAAATTTTTAAAACTATCAATTAATTCTTTATCTATAGATTTTTTTATTATAGTTGCAATTATTATTTCTGTATCTTTTAAATCGTTTGATTTATTTATATTTAACCGACTTAAATAATCAGCTGCTTTATTTTTATGTCCAGGTAAATATTCTGGTATTATATTTAAATCTTGAATTGATAAATTCCATCTTCTTAAACGTGAATTTGTAAATTTACAATTTTGCAAGAATGATAAAGCTTCATGATCTGTTCTAACTATAATCTTAGACGCGCCCCTTAAATACGTATCCAATTTATGTAATGCCCAGACTATTGCTAACATTTCTTTTTCTGTTGTAAAATAATTTACTTCACTACCTTTTAATGTACGACTAATATATGTTACTATTCGTTCTTCACCTTCTTCATCTAATTGTGATAAAATTCCGGCAATCGCGTAATCACTTGCATCCGTAGTTAATATATACGGTTTTTTCGGATTTACGAAATTTAATATTATCTTATCGTCAAATAATTCTTTTATTTTATCGAAAGCTTTTTGTTGCTCTTCCTTCCAATCATATCTTATATCCTTTTTTAGTAGTTTGAGAAGTGGAATAGTTTCTTTTGAATAATTTTTTGCAAATTTTGTGTAATAATTTAGAAACCCTAAGAAACTTTGTAATTCTTTAACATTTCTTGGCTCTTTAAAATTTTTTATAGTTTTAATTTTGTCTGGATTTAATTTAATCCCTTTACTGGTTATTATATTACCTAAAAATTTAATTTCTTGTTTAACTATATTTGATTTCGCAAAATTTAATCTTAAATTACATTTTTCTAATCTATTAAAAAATATATCTAAATGTCGTAAATGATCTTCAAAATCTTTTGACATTATAAATATATCATCTACAAATGATAATATAAAATCTAAATCGTGTATAGCTATATCAAGACCTCTTAATAATGCTGCACTACTTATTTTTATACCAAATGGTACGACATTAAATTCATAAACTTTATTATCGCAAATAAAAGCAGTATATTTTTTACTTTCTTCCGTTAGCGCGATTTGCCAAAAACTATTTGATAAATCAAAATTAGACATAAAATCCCGATTTTTACATTGAATAAATATCTCTTCTACTCCAGGTAGAGATTCATAATCATCTACGAGTTTATTATTTAATTTTCTTGCATCCAAACATATTCTTATTGATCCGTCTTTTTTAGGTACAATTACACAAGGATTTATATATGGGCTTGTAGATCGTCGAATAATACCGAAATCTAACATTTTTTCTACTTCCTTTTTCACTCTTTCACGATATGCTATAGGTATAGGATATGGTTTTGAATAATATGTTATTTCATTACGTAATTTTAATTGATACTTGAAATCTAGAAGTTGTCCTGGGGTTCTTTGGAATACGGTTTTATATTTATATATTAAGTTTTTTAATTTATTTTTCTGTGTATTATTTAAAATTACACTAGAATTTATTTGATCATTGATTTCCTTTTCGGATATATCATAATCATAGTCTAAATTAGACGATTTATTGTTCCAATTGAATTCTAAATCTTTATTTTCTAGATCATCCTCAAATTCAATTGACATAGTTTCATACTCTTTTGAGCTTATTTGTATTTCATTAAATTTTATATTACCGATCTTTTCCCCAACTTCGTATATAATTTCATTATTAACCGTATAAATTAACATTTTTAAAATTTTTTGAGAATCATAACCTAATATACAAGGTCTTATTAATTTTGGTATTACTATAAATGTTAAATTTTCCATTAATCCACCTATATTTGTTTTAAGTAAAACTTGTTGCTTAATTCGTGTTGATTTTAAACCCGTTGCACCTTTAATAATTTTTCCTGATATTGGTAATGTAGGTTTATTTTTGAATTGATTTTTATTTTTATTATAAAATTCTTCTGATATGCAAGTTATTTCACTCCCAGTATCTATTAAGGCATTTATTTCTATTCCTTCAATTTTTATATTTATTTCAGGGCATTTCTCAATTATTTTTTCATTTTTAACATTTTCATTATTTGGTTCAATATCATAAATTAAATCTTCACGAGGATCTTGAAATATTGTATTTATTTCAATGTTTTTAGGTTCTTGAATTTTTTCAGTTGTATTTTGTGTTTTTTCCTTATCCGAGTTACAAAATACAACTCTTTTTAGTTTCCCGAATCGGTTTTATGGATTTGTATGCTTGAATCATTTTTTAAACTTACGTCTAGTATATCTATATTATTATAATCATTTTCATATTTTTTCTCATATATTGGTTTAATTATTTTTTTTATTGGTTTAACCGTTTCAATAGCATTTATCTCGGTTGAGTTTCTTTTATTTTCCCAAGATCTATTTTGTTTATTATATCTTTCAAAATTTTCTTTTTGTTTATATTTTTCTTTATATTTATCATTTTCATTATATCTACTTGGTTGTTCAATTTTCTTTTGAAAATTATCATTTTTCTTTTCACGAATTTTATCTGCGTCAAAATCCGCTAGTATTTTAAATAAATGACTTTTATTTTTTACTTGTTGTCCCAAAATTGCATATCGTATTGATTTTTCAAAATGTTCACTAATTTTATTTACTATTTCTGTTTCAGAAAAATCCATATCTAATTCTTTTATTAAACCAAATATATAAGTAGCATATTCTACTCTTGACCATTTATTATATTCATTATATTGACCAAATTCTACCTTTCTTTTTGCTGATCTTTGTAAAGTTTGATTCCAATATCTATCTTTAAACACTTTAATAAATTGATTAAATGTTTCTATTTCTGATTCTTGTATATACCACCATTCTTTTGCTGAATCAGTTAATGATTGTGATATGCTAGCACATATTTCATTAAAATTTAAATTATAGTTATTAACATATTTTTCTAAATCGATTAAAAAACGCATTGGTCGTTCATAAGGCTGTCCCGAAAACTTTGGTAAATCAATTTTAATTTTAGGCATTGATTCAGTAGAATTAAATGTTTGATTATATTCAATTACTTTTTCATTTGATTCTTTAAAAGATTTTTCAAGATTTTGTATTCTCTTATCATATTCCAATTCCATTTCTTTTATTTTATTTGAAAAATAATTTTTAATTCTAAATATAAATCATCATTTAAAACTAATACTTTTAATAAAGAATTTTGCATATTTAACAAATATATACTTGATTTTCTTTTTGCCATTTTGAAAAATCTATAATATAAATTTAATATCTATATATTAACAAACAAGTTTAAAATATTAATATTTAATAGAATTTTTATATAATATTTTTATAACTTATATATACTATCCATATAATAATTACCATATGTATCACCTATATATAAGCTATTAGTGCGAGTGAGAAACATTTGACTCTCGGTATATTGACAGAGAGCGCGGTCGCATAGTCGTAATCACTATTTTTCTATAAATTCAATATCCTACGCTGCTAAACTCTTAGACAAACGCGCGAAAATTAATTATCTTAAATTTTCTTAGTTTAAGTTTTCATTTGAATTTTAATTTATTTATATTATTTTATTTTTAAATTTTCGAATTTTTTAGTTAAATTATTTTTTATATAACTTTCAATTAATACAACTCTGGTTGCTAATTCTAAATATAAATCATCATTTAAAACTAATACTTTTAATTCATTATTTTCTATTCTCAATTTTTTAACTTCATTATTCACCATTTTTAAATTATCAGATAACACTTCATTTTGTTCTATTAATTTTTGATTCAATAGATTAATATTTTCATTACATTCTTTTCTATAATTATCAATTACATCTATATTTTTATTTTGATTTAATTCAATTTCTGTTTGTTTTTCATCTATTAACTTTAATTCTTCTGTAACAGCCTCCTCCCAAGCATTACGTTTTTTATCGATTTCAGTTGTTTCTTCATTATTAAAAGAATTTTGCATATTTAACAAATATATACTTGATTTTCTTTTTGCCATTTTGAAAAATCTATATAATATAAATTTAATATCTATATATTAACAAACAAGTTTAAAATATTAATATTTAATAGAATTTTTATATAATATTTTTATAACTTATATATATACTATCCATATAATAATTACCATATGTATCACCTATATATAAGCTATTAGTGCGAGTGAGAAACATTTGACTCTCGGTATATTGACAGAGAGCGCGGTCGCATAGTCGTAATCACTATTTTTCTATAAATTCAATATCCTACGCTGCTAAACTCTTAGACAAACGCGCGAAAATTAATTATCTTAAATTTTCTTAGTTTAAGTTTTCATTTGAATTTTAATTTATTTATATTATTTTATTTTTAAATTTTCGAATTTTTTAGTTAAATTATTTTTTATATAACTTTCAATTAATACAACTCTGGTTGCTAATTGTACATGTTTTCCTTGAATGAATTGAATATTTTGTTCCGTTATTTCTCGAAAACTTGTTAATTCATGTTTTAGAAATCTATTTTGTTTTTCTAAAAGATCATTTTTATCTTTGATTGATTCTAAATGATTTTCCAAAATGTGTACCTTTTTAACTAATTTATCATAACTTCCAGCAATAAATTCTAATCCTTCTTTATATTTTAATAATAATGATTCTTGATCTTCAATTTTTTCCGCGTTTTCCAATACTAAATCATTTAATTGATATGTTAACGCGTACAAATTATTGTCAAAAATTGATGAATCATATCGATTGATCATTGTAACTCTTTTAGATTTGTTTAATTATTACTATTAATATTGCTATATCCTATAATTAAATGCAAATACGTAATTCTACTTCTAAATTACAGTAGAAAATTTTGTACGTGTAAAATAAAATTTATCTAAGCATGTGTACTCAATTTTTACAAAATTTTTATTTTACAATATATATTTATATGTAATTTGATTTTTATCAGTCCCTGTCCGAGCGCCATTTTGTGACGTGCCAACCTTTCTTTGGGTTTTACCGTTACTATAGATTTTGCTGCTTGTTATTAGATTAGATGTAAGTTAGGTGCGAAACCATCTTTGCATCTAAATCTTGTTGCAGACTTATTAATCCGGGTTTTATGTGTAAATTGAAACACATTATATTAGCACACATTGGCTATTATAACTGGAGTGTGTATTTGAGTATATTAATTATATATATTTTGTATGTATTATACACATTTCTATCACCGCGCATTGGGCCATAGAAATGGTAGTGTGTGATTTAATAATATTTAAATGAATAACTATAAATTTTATATATATATTTACAATATTTATTTATTTAATTTCATTACAAATCCTTATAATAAAAGGACTTGTACTAATAAAACTATGAAATCTAATGTAAATGCTACGAAGGCTTATCAATCAATGAATATTGTATATAAATTTCCGTCCTTTATATACTATCTTTACCTCATTAGTACAAATCCTTTTTAAACATTTTTCGTCATATTTTACATTAATTTCGTATTTTGATTTTTTATTTTAAATCATATTTTCTTTCTTGTTTCTATATACATGTAATATTATCTAAAATTCTAATTATTTACAAGAAATAATTGCATATTTATTTTCATATCCTATGCATTTTTGTAATTACTTTTATTTTATAATTTTTTTTATTAATTCTATAACCTCAATTATTTCTACATTTAAAAATAATCTTAAATTCATTTTTTAAACTTACAATCGTTTTTTATTCTACTTATAAATTTCACTTTGTCTTTTACACAATTACAAAATTAAATATATTATAATTTTTATTATTTTTAAATGTACAAATATCTTCGCATACTGATTTTGCATAAACATATAATTTTTGTAATTAATTTCTGTTTTGCCGTAAAATTAAAAATTAAATTCTTTTTTATACATTTTAAATTGAATATTTGTATTTATTTTATTGTATAATAATATTCTATTTACAATTAATTATTCATTTAATTATAAAATATTTATTTTTAATATAACTGCAATTGCATTTTTATATTTCTAAATTTGTGCTTTAAATCGTGACACGCTATAATTCTAAGAATTTACATGTTAGTCAATTTCAGCTGACAATATTCTTGTGGATATTTACATTTATATATAGTTCATTGATCTTTCTAAGAAATCTATTTTGATGACCTATATCCTCTTATATAAAATTACGTATTTATGAAATAATATAATTATATGTAGTTGTATACGTCACAACCATCAATTTTTACACTTAAGCGTTTAGAGTGTAGATTTTTTTTCTGTAAAGATTTTACAAAGTCTATAGAAAATTATGTTAATTGTCTTTAATAGATTTTTTTTATTAATTAATAGCTGATAAAAAATCATTTTTATCGACGTTCGATAATATAGACAAATAATTGAAAGAGATTTATTTTTCACGTTATAAACAATACAATTTACACAATTTTTGTATAATCTTTATAAAATTTTTATGGGATTAAATTTATATAAAAATTTTTTATAATATTAATGATTTTAATCAATTATCGTATAGTCGATAAGGATAGAAAGCAATTTCTATAAATCTTATACACACAATTTAAATTTTCTACAAACATAAAAACTTTACATGTTTTTCATAATTCTCAATCTCTATTATAATACTTAATCAAAAACTGCGTTCAGTAACCCCATTGATTATTGAAACAATAAACACCTTCGTCAAAATTTCACATTGATCAAAATTATCAGCAACTTTTGCAAATGACAAATTCGTTTATTTCTCCTCCCCTCGTTTGGTATATAAAGTGTGTACTCGAGCTCAGGTTAAATACTACCAGTGTAAATCCTTTGATTATCGGCCCGGAATTAATCACATTGGTTGCGCCTCTCTAATCGACTTTCGCGCACGTGAACATTCTCCGTGTGTATATACGTACAAGTTCAAAAGTTATTCCTACGTGTACCGCAAATTTCGTTTATGATCAACGTATAATACATTTCCATCAAAATTATTATTTTTTTCTATTCATTTCCATTTTACTGAAGAGGCCAGATACCGTTTTACCTGTAAAATTCATTAAAATTTTTGATTTATCGAAGAACCCAAAATCGGTCTCACTTGCCGTAAGGTTTCTTTTGATTGAGTTTTCATTGAATTGGACTGAAATTTTGAGAAAAGCTTTTTTTAAATTAGTCATCACAAAAATAAGTGGAACAGAATTATAAAAACATGAATTTAATGTTATAAAATAACGAGAAATTTGATTTTTATACAATTTTTTTCATTTTTTAGCTAAATTTTTGCTAAAATATTGTTTTAAATATACTTGAATTTTTTTTATTATTTTTATTCCGCACACATTCTAATAGTTAATTTAATGAATATTTTCTTAAAATTTCAGTTCAATTCAATAAGAACTTATAAATATCCCAAGTGAGACTGTTTTTGAGTCCTTCGCAGATCCCAATCTATAATTTATTAATTTATGTACATTAATAAATTTAATTTTTAATTTTTAAGAATTTTGTATGTGAAACATTGTCTGGCCCCCTTAAGCGCTTCGTCTAAAGCATGACTTCTTGGTGTCGATATATTCAGATGTATCTTTGATTCTTCAAAAGACATACAAAAGTTTCGTGGGAATCTCAAAAATATTCGCAAGAAGCGAAATGAGAGTTGGGTCGATGCGACAAATTAAAAAGAAAACTGTATTACCCGGTCTTTGTTTGACCAACCAACCGGAAATTGTATAACTTTCCTTCATCCTCCTTAGAAGTTCGAGGTTCGTTTTACGAACCGAGGAAACAAGATCTTTCTTTTGTAGGTGTATATACATATAGATATACGTATAAAAGTTTGGACGCATATTTAATGACCATAATATATAAATTAAAAAGTGCTCATCGTTTGTCCGTAAGTATGAATATGATGGTTTATAACGAGCGTCTTATGTTCTTCATCGTATCGTTAAGTTACTCGGTTAACCTTGTTCCTATGTCTCCGTGGAATACCGCAAAAATTGAATAATCCACAAGTATATATATATATATACATACATAGCGTCTCCTCTCTTAAACTTCTCTTAAACTTGATATTACGTCGAGTGGGAAAGAAGAAGAAGAAGGATAACTTTGTTCAAACGGAAATTGTTTTTCACTCGAAAAAGTGTATTGTATACACTAAACGGATTTTGGATCGGTTATCGTTTTTGCGTTTAATTTAACAAAAATTACGAAAACTGTTTATCAGATTTATTTAGCGTGATAATGAACCACAGTGTCAATGTATATATATCCGCGATATTTAATAAAGGAAAAGAAGCAGTAGATATATAGCTTGAATGCCCGAAGCTCTGTAAAATCGAATTAACGTTGACGCAGATCCGATGTCCGGTTCGCGAGGAGTGACTCGATATAATCGCCAGGGCACACACCGACGCTATACACCCGCGTAATTAGCGATGACGTTAAACCCGTTACCGCGGCTACTGCATAATCGCGTTGCATCGGCCTCGTTTTACTCTCCTATCTACTGTTTTCCGAGTGATCTCGCGTATCTGCATCTTCATCCTAAACTACCTCGGTTTCGTCCAGAGTGAGTCAGTCAATAATCGGATTTTTGCATTTATTTACCATTTTTGAGTTTCCTTTTTCCGGGTTCGTATTTTCGAATGTTTATATTGTTGTTGTTTTTTAAGCATACACATGTACTAAATGAGTGGAAAATATGTGTGTTTTACAGTTTCATCGTGAGTACTCAGGAGTTTATTTGATTCTTCTCTGAGGACACAAAGATAGAAATAGTATGGTTTGGTTCGATCATGTTTAATTATTTACTATTGGAAATTTCAATCTATACCATCATTTGTTTCTTGCAATAAGCGCAATATAGTCAAAAAGTGATCAAAACCAGTATAATCATTCAATGTAATCATCAACACTTTTGGCTTAAATTGAAAGAATATTCTGAGAATATATTTTTGGAAAACAATAAGAAAAAAAGGATCAAGAATAATTTTAACAATAGTAATTAGCAACGATAACCGATCGCAGATGCAAATTTAGAATATGTGGCGTAGAACCGACGTGATCTAAAACTGACTTAAGATCTACATTGAAATTATACAATACCATTCTAGAATTAGATCAAGTTGATCCAAAGCAACAGGTTATATAAAACTAACATAGTCTAAAAATGATTTACAACCCTAGTAGAATTTTGAGCATAATTGAAACGGTATTTAAGCCAGAAAATGACGAATTAGCAAAAAATGCTCAAAATATGATCCTAATATGATCAAATTACAAATTTTGTCTAACCTTAAAATGCTCAATTTCTACTAGGGAATATAGATCGGTTTAATCCAAATTTGCAGATGGCTCAAACAAATTGGATCAAAACTGACGTATGATCTAGATATTACCTGGTTCTAAACTGGCCGACCTAGAATTGATCTATAATTTGGACCGATCCCATACTCTAGAATCAGTTTCATCCAAATGTATATATATATATGTCTAAATCGATCTGCATCTTTCTAATTTCTTGGGTTTTTTATGCCTACTATCAATCATTCATTTGTGTCCTTTAACCCCAACATTCACAACAAATTCAGGCTAGATAATATTAAAAACCAGTCTATTTTGTTAATGCATTATCGACGAATGTTATCGGTAGCAACAACAACTGTTTTACCAATATTTAAAGTAATCAAATAACTGACAAGCAAGCAATTATTTAATAATTCATTCATTCGTACACAATTACCCGATGACTCTAATTTAACCAGTATAAGGTATTACGCGCGAATCAGTAGAACAAACCGATTTTCGTCAGACATAAAGATCCTATTCAAAGTGACTTATCCAAAATGAATTTTCTAGCACTAAAGATATTCCTTCTTCCATATGCACTCTAAAAAAAGTTACGATCGCGCATAATACCCTTTGTAACCGTAATAAATCCTGATAATCTTCAACAATACCACCGGAATTTTTGATATCTCAGTCTTACCGGTTAAGTTTAAAGGTAACTTTCCAAACGATAAAGCAAGATTCAGGCACTTTTGGGTACAAAGAACCAGGTTTCAACTATATATATATACATATACACTCGGTTCATTCCCACATTCGATTCACAGCTGGAAAGACCCCTCCGTTTTCATCTTAACCATTAATCATCACTCTCTCTCTCTCTCTCTCTCTCTGTTTAACCTCGCATCCGGTAAGAGAAAGCATACGAATAACGTTCACTAATCTAATGCATTTCCATTTTGGGATATATATACACACATATAAGATCGCAGTATGTATAACTGCGTCAGACAGATTTGAAAACGCACTTTTAAAAATCTTGGATCAATCGACGTAATAAGTATAATCACCATCTTTAAAAAAAATTTTTGAGAAAATGGAAATACGCGTATCGATCGTCAAGACGGTCAAAACGAATTACACGGTATAACCGAGGATATGGAAAAATTGTAAAGTATCCACTTACTTACCCGTTGTTCTCGAGTCTTTATCTTAAATTCGGAATAATAAAAACGCATATAAGAGAAAAATTTAATATCGTTGAGGAATCGAAAGATTTCCTCGTAGTCGCCTTTATTTTAAACAACAATATCGAATCGCGCGTTCTTGAATTCACGTTCAAATCCGCCTTTCGTACAATTTAATGTACACTTCGTATATGGAAATAACATCGTTTAAATATATAAATCGAAAGAATCGTGAATTTTTTAAATATTTTTACTTTGATAATCTATTGAATATCAATGCTAGCATATTTTTTTAACATCGGAGAATTAAGAATATCCGAATTGGGAAAAAATGCAAATTGGTGTAAGATGAAAATAGCTAATGTTTTTTCGTGTAAGCAAATTTTTCGAAATTTCTTTTTATAATAAATACAAAATTCGATATGCTAACGAGACGATTTACAACGGAAACACTCGAATATTGAATTAACCTTGTGCTTCTCATTTTCGCGTCGTGTAGTATGACATAATCAGCAATATAATTCACACGTTATATACAGATAAACCCCTTTAGAACTTTGGTACTAATTTGATATCGATTACAAATGTTCATTGTCTCCATTGATTTTACTCTTCAAGACACTGTATCTGTATATTTCGCGCTATCTCACTAGCTAAATACATCGACAATATTGCATCAGTGACGCTGTAATTTATATTTCGATACGTAAACTGTATCATTACTTTTTTTTAACGGAAAAAGTTTTTTTTTAATATGACAAATAAATTGTTTTTTTATTATACGAAAAAGTAGAAAATGTACTTTTAAATTTCAATTTGTAAATTATACTTTAATTGTTTTTTATTTAAACAAACGAAGATTCTTTTCCATTAGTTGAAAGAAGGACTGCACACTTCCATAAATATGGAACAGTGATTTCTCATGAAAATTGGAAAAATGAAGAGTTGAATGAAATTTTTAAGCTAATCGAGTTACAGGCGCGTTGCCAAAAAATTATTTTATTAAATTGTTCTCGTTGTACACTTAAAAAGTTAGAGTCTTTCCTATCTTACGAATAATTTTAAAATTAATTGGTTGTAAAGATTTTATATTACGTAGTGAATAAACTTTTATGGGATATATGTAGAATTGTCAGTTTAATTTTATAATTATAATTACGTTTCGAGTGTTTTTTTGCAGTAAAACCACGTTTTATTAGTACAGTCTCAAAATCACTGTAAAGGCAAATAATTATTTTTGGTTAATTAAGTATGGATTTTAATTATGATATAGAAATCGTTATATTCGGAAACTTAAAGTGTAAAAATTGACATTAGTATGTGTAAAACTTTTAAAAAAAGTAAAATGCGTGTGTTTTACACTTTTTGAAAAGTGTCAATTTGTCGATTGAAAAGTGTAATTCTCATATTTTACACTTTTCAAAAGTGTGAAATTTGTTAATTTACACAGTCTAACATCAATTTTTACACTTTAAAGTTTAGAGTGTAGAAAACATAATAAAGAGTATTCTACTAATGTTACAATTTATTTTGACAATTATTAAAAACTATCTAATTGACTTAATTTCTCCTAAAGTTTGAAGTTATTCTTACCGAACAGCTGATGCTCACGGTGCCACGTTAATTTTTATTAAAAAAGTTGTCTATCTCGAACCGAGTGTAATTGGAAACTAGCCCCGTAACGAGGATCAAAATTCTAAAACGAGCATACACAACCAAGTTAAAATAATACCCGTTGCATAATTCTAAAATCAGGTTTAGAAAATTTATTTTGTTCAACTTCCCGACGATTAGTAGCATATACACGAGTTAATTTTGTTTCGCCCAGACTCGCGTAATTGCGTAAGAGGACTTTGGTGGCAACTTTTGCCTCGAGGTCTCGCACTACGTATACACGCGCGAACGTTGTACACACACCCACACGTACACACGCGTATTAAGCGAATTGTAAAATACAAGGGATGGAAATGGACTTTCAGTGAATTAAGTGTTCCGACATAGTGAAATCAGTGTTGCGCAATCATTGGCTTATCGCCCAACTTGTACCGTTTTACTATACGGAATTTATGTGTATTAGAACTTTGTGTTTGCAAT
The DNA here is from genome assembly GCA_026168455.1 of Theocolax elegans. Lineage (NCBI taxonomy): Eukaryota > Metazoa > Arthropoda > Insecta > Hymenoptera > Cerocephalidae > Theocolax > Theocolax elegans. The sequence goes on from CM047425.1 coordinate 109,299,958, forward strand.
CCCTTATATGTGGAAAATTTGAGAGTGTAAGATACCATTTCTTTTTTACAGAAATTTGGCTTTTCTTTATGTTTCGAGGTTGAAGGTAGTAATTATTTTATTTAAATAGGTATAATTTTTATTATTTTATAACTAGCCGACTTCTTTACCGATTTTTAAATAAATGGCTGGTTTTCACCCAAAAAAAACTTGTTTAAATATAAAGTAGAAAAAATTTTATAGAATCGATAAAAATAGCATTTTATTGATTTAAGGATATAATAATTGAACCTATACATGACAATATTTAATCAAAATTATCGTTTTTAAAACGAGTAAAATGTACAAAAAAATGTGCTTTGGAATAAATCGATTAAAAATTCAAATTTTAATAAATTATACTATCGACGATTTACAGTTGTTTTACGTTTGTACAACGTAAAAAAATAATTTATTAATAATAACATACCTGAATTCTAAGAAATAGATACATTTTTTTTTTAAATAAAATATTGCTGTAAAAGCACAAATTATTAATAAATCAAATATATTCAAGAAAAAAAAATTTATCAATCCAATGAAGTATGATTAAAAAATGAATTTAATTAAATTCAATTAAATATATATATATAAATAAACAGAGTGATAAACGTTACTTATTGAAAATTATTAATATTTCAATTATATTGTATGTTCCAGGTAGGACCAAATGATTATCGTATACTGAATCTTCGTAATACGTAAGTTTCTTCACGACTGTGCGCTAAAAAATCTTTATGATTATATACATATATAAATGACATTAACAATCGACGAAAATGTGTATACCTTATACGATTAAACACACACGTTATCGTCATCGACCGGAAATAAAAAGAACGTGTTCCAGGTGTGTGGAAGCTAATACGCTCCTCCTTTATTGTCCTTATTGAAATATCGAAACACCGTGGATGCATATTCATCTCTATAGCATTATATATAGGAGGTCACACGCACCTACACATACACGTGCATTGTATTTAGGTATATACGTCGAAGGACTTAGGCATGCGCATCCATATTCATGAAGGAGTTAGCACTCGGTCGAAAGGGAGACCGAGTCAGATTTACAAACTGAGACGGAGTAACCTCGAGTAACTCCTCCCTTTCCCTACATAGCTAACCATGTATATATACCAAGTTTTACCCCGGGTGAAACTGGCAATTTTGAAGTTTCACATTGAGTTACGAGTAGACTCGATGTAGCAACAACGAAAAAAAAAAAGAAGAATTTTTCTCAATACGCTTCGGTTTTACCCTTCAATCGACAATTCAAATTTCCCGCGTTTACGAATTTTTAGAGAGAAAACGTGTTATTGGAAGCGATCCTATAGATCTTCGACACTAAAAAATATAGTTACAGATCATACGGTAACATTTATATTATTCGTTTAATATTTATCGTGAATTTACTGACGTAACTTTTTGCTGTTATTTTATTTTATTTAAACTAGAGTTATTAACAATGCAATTATACAATATAAAATATAATTTAAAACTGCTAAAATTTAAATAAATTTCAACAAAAAATCTGTACCTTATATTGTATAATTATACCTAATACAATCTAATAAACAAACACATTACGTTTTTCTCATCTAAAAATTACTATTGAAAAACGGCGGGAAATTTGAATTTGAATTCTCTTTCAAATCTCTCTAATCGCGAAAATTTAAATTTAGTACACACGTCACACAACCCTTTATTTATCAATATCTGTTTAGCTCGAACAGCGAGAATCCATAAATTATATAATACAAGAATCGAGCATCGACTTTGACACTCTTGGTTTATATTAAGATTTAGATTGTAATCTTTCGTGTACAACGAAGCCGGATTACTGAAATCCACGTTGTAGATTTCCCAACCCAAAGTAATTTATTCAAACAAATAAATCCTTGGTACTCTCGGTAGATTATTAAATTTAACCAAATAGTTTAAATAACTGATATAATTATCTATTTGGATCCTAGAATGAAACCTCTTATAATAGCCGATGCTGTTTATAAATTAATTAACGAAATTGCGTACGGAATTTCTTGTAATAAATACACGCGCGTATAAGCTAGTAAACGAAAGATTGTAATTTCAAAAAGAAAAAATGTACATATATATCGTTTGTTAATAAAACACAATTTTTTCATAAAAAATGTATTGATTTCCATTCTACGCAACGTTATATACATTGAGTGTTACCGCTTAAAATCCACCGAGATACAATTAAACTCTAATTCATTATCTCCCAATATACGTATATTCTAATTAATTAACGCAGTCGTGGAAAACGCACAAATGAAAATAGGAATACATATCGCAAACCGTTCAATTACGAATTTTTTCATCGAACTCAAAGTTATACACCTGGAGGTAGTAATTAGTTTGGTAGATGACAATGTATTATAAGTAAACGAAACAGCTTTGAAAACCGCGTTGGGAAACGGGCGATAGAGAAATAAAGCAGATAAACGCGTTTGCCTATGGGGATGGCCAATTAATTCGAGTTGATCGACTTGCATTTAGGTTACCTAGAGCTGATCGTTTCTAACTACCTGATACGCGTTCTACCCGTACGAGATCCGATGAGATGAAGCAAATTACGCGTTCTCGTATTATATGCACGGGATTCAAACGGAATTGATAAGCGGATGCGTCTTATCTTATCTCTCGTGTACCAACTTTTACTTTTTTTAATGATAAGTGGACGCAACGTTTTTTTTCTTCTTAATTTGTTTTCAGTTAGAGTGGTTAACGAATATAATGTAATCATTTTTAAACTTATTATTAAAATTTTACCATTTTTTAACATAATTTACTGTGATATAGCGTTTTTCACCATAATTTGGCTAAATAATGAAAATTGTACTAGGGCATTTTCATTTTAATATTGATAACAATAAAATTATAAAAAAAAATTTTATACATTGAATTTATTTATTAGAAAATATATTATAATGACAAAATTTAAAGCGACATTAAAAATTTTGATATTTAAAAATCCTAAACAAATTTAAATTTTAAATAATTCTCTTTTTTCAACCATTTATTACAAATAAATATTTTAATCGGTAAGAATTTTAAAAATCTTACTATTTAAAAAAACCCTAAATAAATAATTACCAAATATTTCTCTCTTTTTGTATTTTTTTTATTGAAAAAAAATAATAAATATTATAATTATAAAATTATTAAAAATTTAATCATATAAAATATTAAATAAATAATTTCATATAATTCTACATCTTTTTAATGGAATTGTTAAAATAAAATATTAAAATAGAAAAATAAAAATCTTATAAATTATAATTCTTACATGTATAAATTGAAACATTAAATAGAAATAAACATTAAATATTGTAATCGTAAAAGTGGAAGATGTGTTAAAAGAGTTGTTCCTAAACAAATGTAAATTCGCGTTGTAAATTTGACTGGGGAAACGCAAGTACATGTAAAATAAGACGATAACATCAGGTGTGCTCACGTCGGTGTATAAAGCGAATTATCATCGGGAGAGCGATGACGGGTAACGTCACTCGGCTGACCGAACGCACACCTCATCTACTTGACACGCAAGCTCAAAGCGAATGGAGTTATCTATGGCTACGTGCGGGACGAAATGATCATAGTGACGATTTGGTATACGACGATCGATTTGTTTGACAAATGTGATTTTACAAGTACGAACTCGACGTTCCCGAAATATTACCTTTTAATAAAAATTGCACGATGAATATAAAAAAAAAATTCGAGTGCTCTATCGCTCGACTTTCACGGATGTATCTTTATCTCTCGAGTGGTTGCACGAAAAAGGCTCTTTGTTGCCCTTTTCGAGGTGTATATATCGTGCAAGGTCATCGCCGACTCGAAATGCATTGAACGGAAGATAAGATCCTGAAGTGGTGTACCTTTGCTATCTGTACGTGCGATAACTACACCGAGAGGAAATTTTTTTTACTAAAAAGTAAACTGAAAACTACTAAATGTTATCTAACTAAAAAGCACTAAAACACGTAAATTGCCGATGATACAGATGAATTGTTAACATTAATTTTCAACTATCAAATACTAACGAGTAAAAATACTATTACAAACAAATAATAAGTATTTAAACTTAAAACAACATAATATTACTCAAACATAAAATAACTAAAATATAATATATCCTAAAGTAACAGAAATATTCTCAAAAATTAATAACTTAAAAGTACTAAAAACGAAATAAATATAAGTGCCAAACGCTATGAATGTTGAAGGTACTAATTGTTGAACTACCTCAAAAGTACTAAGTAAATTAAACTAACTAAAAATTATTAAATTAATAAAACTAATTAAAATAAATGAATAATTAAAAAATTCAAAATCATTAAAAATTAAACTCTCTAATAAGTACTAAAAATTAAAAAAATCTATAACAGTGTTAATAATACTTGCAGATACCAGAATGATAAAAATACTGAAGCAAAATTGTCAACCCAAATCTCAATTTTTATAAAAATTCTAGACACAAATTATATAAACAAGCATACGCCAGCACTTTATCCGACATATTTCGCTAATTTTTATTCATTTTTTTTCTTTCCGTATAAAATATCAGTTTACCGCACTAACTTTTTAAAGATTCACCAACTATACCGATAAACTACCTTAAAAAAAAAAATAATTAACTTTTATATAGTATTTTATGTTTTTTTGTAGAATTCAAGAGAAGCTGGCATGTATAGTTCAAAAAAATTTAATTTCACTGCGCATATATATTAATCCTTTTTTTTTCTTTTTTTATTTATATAAAATTATACTCGATGTTGCGTGAGAAAACTTTTTTTTTCTATATACGCGGTCTGATTTAAAAATATAACGTTTCCTGTAAAGAGTTTTATTCAAAAAGTATAAATGCGTACATGTACTCTTTTTTTACACGCAAGGTCACTTTTAACGTAGCAATATTTAATTAAAAATTCCTTGTTGTTTTATTTAAATAAACATTACCGTAACAAGTTCGCTTGGAAATTAGTATCTTAAAAAATTTTGTGCAAAGAAAAATAATGGCGTATCGCGTTGAACATTAATATCTATTTATCAAATATACCGATACACGGTCAATCATCGAAAATGTCATCGAGTAGCTTAACATCATGAAGCACGATCAATTGAACGGATTAAACCAATTACCAGAAATTGATCCTTTAAAATAAGGTTATATACGTACATATACACGTATAAGTTGATAATTTGTTCATCGTTATTAATTTCGAATTAAAACAATAAAGTGGACAAAAATAATTAAATGTACGTCCTGGAAGCGAAGTGTCAAATGAGTGTACGCAATATTGCACTTAACGCGTCGATTAAAAGGGAATTATATACCTTCTCTTACGTGTCGATGTAACTATAGTTCTGCAGCTGATCGATCGATAAATTCGTGACCGATCATCCGAAAACTAATTGCTAGTTTTTATTTGCTTAAACGAACCTATTTTTCGATGCGCGAAAACAAGAAAATTGATATGTTATGAATTATTCTTTTTTTCCTTGTATAAGTTTATAATGTTTTCTTTTTCGATATACACTGGGTATACATTGGGAGAAGAGTTTAGGTATTGTTTTGTGTAAAATAGGATGCATTAAAATACACGAATTATGAATATAACAAATTTTATTTTATAAGTGTAATCGTTTTTGTATTAATGTAAATACAGTACAAAGAATGGTGACCTTTTTTTATAGTTACTTTGAATGTTTTTTCTGATTTGCAGGAAGCCAATGATTTCAATGATGAAAAATGCGAGGAAAAATGTAAATGTCTCGCCTGAAATTTTGGAAATTTGGATTTTTTATCTTTCTAAACCTTTGGTTCTTTTTAGAACAGAAAAAAATATGAATCATCCAATTTAATATCAGTAGTTAAACTGTAAGGAAATGAAATATCCCGATAGAGTTTAAAATAATTTTATTAGGTCTAAATTCGTCAATGTTTTGTAAATGAGTATAAAACGTTAACCCGAAAAAAATAGCTATTCCTAATCTCAAAACATCAAATTGTAGTAAAATTGATATATGTCCCAGTATCACTAATTTTTCTGAAAGATTAGTGACTATGCGAAGTATTTTAAAACAAAAGAATTTACGTTACTGATACCGCAGTTCAAATAAGATCACCATATACCTTTCACCCAAAATCATTTCTTCCTGTATATACACAACAAGAAAAAGCTGACATTTTTCGAAAAAGTTTCTCGATCAAAAGAATAATGTATCACCGAATCACACGATGCCTAACTAAATATATATATATATAAAAGTAGAGGTTTTCCCCCATTCCGTTAAAGGGAGGGTAATCCTAATTAAGTAGGGAGAAGATAAACGAGCGATTCGAGTAGGAAACGTGCCGCGGACGGAAAGATAACAAACGCACTCCCGCGAATCGAGTATTTGATATTTGTTCCTTCGTTCTATATATACTCGTTTGAGAGATGATGATGATGATGATGACGACGACGAGGAGCACGACAACGACCAAGATTCCAAGGTAGAATAGAGGAGGGAGGATTTTGTATTGCGTATAGTTTATAACCATTCTCCATTCTAGTGATTAATAGCTGGTCTCACGGTTTTGCCTCTTACAAACTTTCGAGCTTAAGTTCAAAGTTACTTTTGGTCAACCTATATATGATTAACTCATACACCTATATATATATATATACTTCGATTAATTATTAACCTCCTTGTAGACGTATACACGTCGAATCGATCAATATATTTTATCGAGTACGTTTATCTTTCGCTTTTGCACAATTTGTACGTGTGAGCAAATTCTATCAATGTAATTAATATCTATTATTTTTTTAGGCTCGGCCGCTGCAGTACGTCTCTCGTTATAATTTTCCATTCCCGTGGAATTTGTTGCCGCACGACGATCGATTCGATAAATCAGTTTAATTAGGCTATAACTTGCCGCGCGTTATGTGTATACTACGACCGAGCTTTATTAAATTATGTACGCTGTACTTGCCGTTAATCCGAGGGCGATACGGTTGAAACAAGAAAAAAAAATTAATTTCCATTTTTTAATTGAGAATTCTCGTTTAAAATGTATATGAATTACATTTTACTTGGGTAAATAGGTCTTTAGTGTATCTTTATATATTTGTTTTCGCGGTTGTTATTCATTTTCGTTTGAATTAATCGTGTGCACGAGTGGTATATAAGTTAATGTTTTGTTGAATCTTAGTGTGGTTGTGCAGAATGGTGGGATGCGAAAAATTATTAGGTTTGCGAAGTACAATTTATTTATTTTTTTATTTATTTTATTTAGTTTACTTATAACGATACGTTGCCGATAACTCAGGAACCTACCTACACCCACAGTGAAAATTCGTACTCATTATACATTAATTTAATAAATTTTTTATTTATTTTTTTACTTAATTTTGATTTAATTTATTAATTAAATATTTAGTTATTTATTTATTTCAATTTTATTAAAATCCTATAAAGAAACTAAACTCAGCTATCTGTACATATGCTATTAATTAAAATGATATACTCATTATAATGCGTAAAACATTTTAAAATTAAAATATAAAAGAAATGCATATTTATTAGATTTAAACAGTAAAATATTAATTTTTTAATACAAGATAATTTTAGATTAGAGATTTTCTTTCGGATATCGTCATCAAACCATTACAATTATCAAATTTTATATCTATGCGAAAATAATTATAATTAGTATGATACTATTTATTTTTAGTGTTCTCATACAATGCTTTTTAATCGATCGTACGGAAGTGATCTCCGATAAAGAGACTAAAAATCGTATTTCGACAAAACGATACAAACGAACCGATTTAAAATGAAATCGCGTGAAAGGGAGAGAAAAAAGAAAGAAGAAAAAATTTGGATGGAAAGAAACGTTTGGTTTGATAAAGCAAAACATACGCAGAGAAATTCGGGCCAAGAGGGGAATGCAAAATTTCCGTTGGTAACTTTGGGAATAGGGGACACACGGACTTTCGCGACGCGTTATGTGGGCGTATAACGCTTACTGCTACTGTGAGAAGACAGGGGCGATGGTGCGATAACGCAGCCGCATTGCGGTACGTTGTACTTTCCCGCTCGTCGAAAGAGAGAGAAAAAGAGAGACCTCAATATAAATATATATATATATATATATATTCTATCAATGTAATTAATATCTATTATTTTTTTAGGCTCGGCCGCTGCAGTACGTCTCTCGTTATAATTTTCCATTCCCGTGGAATTTGTTGCCGCACGACGATCGATTCGATAAATCAGTTTAATTAGGCTATAACTTGCCGCGCGTTATGTGTATACTACGACCGAGCTTTATTAAATTATGTACGCTGTACTTGCCGTTAATCCGAGGGCGATACGGTTGAAACAAGAAAAAAAATTAATTTCCATTTTTTAATTGAGAATTCTCGTTTAAAATGTATATGAATTACATTTTACTTGGGTAAATAGGTCTTTAGTGTATCTTTATATATTTGTTTTCGCGGTTGTTATTCATTTTCGTTTGAATTAATCGTGTGCACGAGTGGTATATAAGTTAATGTTTTGTTGAATCTTAGTGTGGTTGTGCAGAATGGTGGGATGCGAAAATTATTAGGTTTGCGAAGTACAATTTATTTATTTTTTATTATTTATTTTATTTAGTTTACTTATAACGATACGTTGCCGATAACTCAGGAACCTACCTACACCCACAGTGAAAATTCGTACTCATTATACATTAATTTAATAAATTTTTTATTTATTTTTTTACTTAATTTTGATTTAATTTATTAATTAAATATTTAGTTATTTATTTATTTCAATTTTATTAAAATCCTATAAAGAAACTAAACTCAGCTATCTGTACATATGCTATTAATTAAAATGATATACTCATTATAATGCGTAAAACATTTTAAAATTAAAATATAAAAGAAATGCATATTTATTAGATTTAAACAGTAAAATATTAATTTTTTAATACAAGATAATTTTAGATTAGAGATTTTCTTTCGGATATCGTCATCAAACCATTACAATTATCAAATTTTATATCTATGCGAAAATAATTATAATTAGTATGATACTATTTATTTTTTAGTGTTCTCATACAATGCTTTTTAATCGATCGTACGGAAGTGATCTCCGATAAAGAGACTAAAAATCGTATTTCGACAAAACGATACAAACGAACCGATTTAAATGAAATCGCGTGAAAGGGAGAGAAAAAAGAAAGAAGAAAAAATTTGGATGGAAAGAAACGTTTGGTTTGATAAAGCAAAACATACGCAGAGAAATTCGGGCCAAGAGGGGAATGCAAAATTTCCGTTGGTAACTTTGGGAATAGGGGACACACGGACTTTCGCGACGCGTTATGTGGGCGTATAACGCTTACTGCTACTGTGAGAAGACAGGGGCGATGGTGCGATAACGCAGCCGCATTGCGGTACGTTGTACTTTCCCGCTCGTCGAAAGAGAGAGAAAAAGAGAGACCTCAATATAAATATATATATATATATATATATATATATATATATATATACGTTATTGCAATCCTGGGTAAATAATATTTTAGTAGTAGAGGATGATTGTTGTCGTTCGAGTTTTTAAGAGTTCGAAGTGTATCATCATTACCGAAGCATAACAGGAGTTTTAAGGAATTGTATATTTTTTGGAAAATTAGACATATAAAGTTTATTAATAATGTTATTGATGTTCACGTAATTTTTGTATTAAAATATACTGTTAAAACACAATTAGTTCGGTCTTGCAGTCTATTAACTGTAAAATATAAAATATTAATTATAAAAAAAAAACATACCAAAATTAATGAAACCTTAAATAAAATAAGAAAACTGGACACTCGCGTTGACTTATAAACACCCCGGTAGATTATTAATGTAATTCTGAAAAAAATAATTAATTATTAATTCGGTATTTTGAGTTTATGAATAATTAATTTTTTTAAAGTTTATTTCATTTTGGTGGATTTTCTTAAGAAATAGATTATATATATTGCATTTCATTTGTTTACAGATGTCTTTAGTACACATTTAAGCGATAATAAAAAAGCATTCTTTTAATCATTTAAACGAAACGAAGTAAAAAATATTGAAATAAAAGTTTAAGAATAAATATTTATATAAAATAAACAAAATATGTTTGATTGCCAGATTAAACTAATTGTTTTATTATAATAAATCGATTTCAGAAACAATTTTAATTTTGTCTAACGCACAGTACCCGTAAAAATGTTAAGTAGTAGTAACCAATTATGGTCAGCCCATACCAATCGCATTAACCCTTATCTGACGTAAATCCCAAAAATCTTCATAAACGTAACAAAACTAGTATAGTTTTAACGAAACAAAAAGAAAGCGATATACTATAAAATTTCTGTAACGAAACAATAAACTTTCGCGAGATCGAAAAGGTTGAAGTCTATACAGGTATACACGGATCGAACGCAATGTATATCAGATCGTCCGAAACTCGTAGGGTATTAAAGAAAATCTGAATTTTAAAATTAAATGATGAAAGGAAAAGATTAAATCGGACTGTATATATATACGCGAGAGAGCAAACAGAAAGAGATGAGGATAAAAAAAAGGACAACCCGGGGAATGAGAAAACCGAGAGATCGTTTTTCCCTTTTGGATTTGCGATGTTTGCGCTAGATATAAGTAAACTATAAATCAACGTTATACTGATACCGCCTTTTTTTTAAAAAAAAGAAGAAGAAAATAGGAAATAATTATAAAACGAAGGTTTAAGCAAATGGATTACCCTTATTTGCCTTCTACGAAAATATACGTTTAAGCATTTCGATGACAATCTCGGGGGAATTCCTAGACCGAGATATTCGTAAGCGAGACAATATTTCTTTTCTTTTCCTTTTTTTTCATTTTATCAGAAGGAATTTAAATTTATCGTAGACTCTACGGCTGCGCTTCAAAAATGTTGAGTTTACGCGATATTCACTCTCGATAATTATTCATGAATTTTTCTACTTACCGGGAAATATTCTCTATAACGATATTAATGATGGATAGCGGAGTATAATAAAAATGATTGTTCCAGATTAATTTGAATAATCGATTCGCGAATTTTTCATTCGATTGCGGATTATTTGATTGGTCAAGAAGAAAAATTCGTTTTATATCGCTCTCGTTTGATGGATATATTTGTATTAATTTATATGTCAGTAACGTTCGTTTAATTAGTCCAATGAATAAATAAAAGCTTCTTTATACATTTTTTAACCATAAATTTGTGTGTATACATATATAATCGATATTTTCATATTGATACACTGAAAAAAAAGAAAATTTATTGAATTCAATAAAAAGTATTTGTATGGATAATAACATAAATAAATATTAGAGTGGTTTGCTAAAAAAGATTTATACTAATATCGGCATATTGTATAAATTAATATAATTTATATAGGTAAAATTTATTGAAGATTTAATTAATTATAATATATTAGATAATATTTTACTGTACACTTGGTAAATATTCTTATAAAAAATAGTTATTTTCATAACTTGTCAACTGTGACATTAAATTATTCAATAAAAATAAAATACTAATTCGGAATAGTAATAATAATAATATAATGATATAATAATAATTTTTAATAGTAATATAATAATAAGATAATAATTTTTTCTAAAACCTTCTTTCCGTGTAGATACACCGTGTTTCACGGCGTTACAAAGTGTATCTCAGTTTCCAACGACAAAATATGTGTTTAAGACTATATTCAAACCAATATTTGTTAATGAATTCTCTTAACTTTTTCCCTTTTACAGCGTCTCGAACGCAGTCACACTATTTTGTATTCCCTCAGTACGTACAACATATTATTTTTCACTCGCGTTTAATGAAGGGTAATATAGATTTTGGATTTGCATCTAGTTTAATCGAATACCGCATCGCAGTGGTAGTCACGATCGTCGACAGGCCCAACAATGAGCCTCGTAATCCTACAGGTTGTATTTCGAGGGACTCTGACCACCGATCACCGAGCTTACATATATATATATATGCTTGTTCGTACTTTGGACTCGCGTAACATTGGCTTCTAGTTATTGTATTCTCCCGCACCAACCAATTCTCGTGGTGAATCGTTCGTTCTAGTTAGTCAGTCGTAAGTGTTCACCTGACGATGTTTTGATCGACGTGTCCTTTATTTATCGATGCCTATAATCTTTATACACAAATATATTTTAATGAATATACTACAATTCAAATTTCCCGCGTTTAATAGATTTTTTTCAATTATATTCATAATAATAATAATGTGTAAATCATAATTATAATAAAAAATGTATAAGTTTTTAAGAATCTTGTCCTATAATGCATTATGGTTTACTGGCCACTATTACGCGAACGAGAATTGAACGGTTTATTTTTGTATACTTGTGCGTATTCTATCTATTTGCAACGACACAATTAATAATAAATCAACATAATTAATTCAAACTTAACTGCTACATTATCTTCGTTCGTTGTATACTATCACTGCTTTAAAATACCAATTTTTTATTACTCACAAAAATATCAATTTTTTTACAATTAAAAAATCCAAAAAATCGAAACGCGAAAAATTAAAAATTTTTTCACAGGTTAATTCACTATGTACTCAGAGCTACGATTAATATTACATATTATTTTATTAGTGAATTATTATTATAATGTTTACCGTTATACCATAAATATTTTAAATTTCTCGCGTTTAGATTCTTCCAGCTTTTTAATTATTATGGTATATATAAACAATGAACGTATATAAAATAATAATCAATCCGTAAATTTTATTACGTGCAACAATTATTTTTATATTGATTGTTTTATACACAATAATCTAACCTAATTAATCAAAATGCATAATCTAATTAACGAGCGATTGATAATTAATTCAAAGTGGATTTACATATACGTATTAGAGATGTAAATCAAGAAGGTTGTCTAACTTATAGTATTGAATTAAGCGTAAACCATACGATTCTGATCTAAGGCTCGCATAGTTAATTACCCTCGAATGTGCCCGAAGCGGAAACGTAGAGCGAAACCGGTGAAGGGGGAGGGAATGTCGACTGGTCACCCTTTAATTATGCAACGGCTTACCGGAGCACCTAGCGTTAATTAAATTATTCTAATGACGCAAATGCTCTCGTGATAATAATTACTGTATAAGACCCAGTGAAAACAGATGTGTGTGTGTGTGTGTATTATTGTTCTATACGCGTATATTTGGATAACCGGCGAATTCTACCAAGTGAAGGAAAGAAAGCGGGTATTACTTTGAGATGACGCTCGAAATCTCGAGGGGAAGATGAATAAAAAATACGAGGGGTGGCAACAAGCTCGAGATATCTCTCTGCCTGTGTGCGTGCACGTGTGTGTATATATATTTATTGATTTCTCGTCTAGAGAAAGGAAATTGTACGTATGTGTGTGTGTATAGGTATATGCAGTTTCGAAATCTTGGTAAACGAAAAACGTGGAGATGCGATTGAAAATTACATTTTTCACACGTACACGTACACGCGGCTTCGATAAACGTCGCACCGGCGGAAAAGTATTTAGGTAAATAGTCGAAAGAAACGCATCGAGGAGAAAAATCGATCGACAAGAATTACCGCGGCGAATGGAGAGAGAAAAACGTAAAATTAACGCGACTCATTCACGCAGCGTGTAGCCGGAGAAAGAGTGAGCGGGAGACGAAGAAAGAGAGAAAGCGAGTGAGAGATAGAGGAGAAAAAAAAGCGCGTGCGTGGGTTAGGAGGCCGTGGCCCATTTTCGCCTAGACTGACGTCAGAGCGGCGCCGATTCCGTCGCACGCCGGATACACAGAGTCAGAGGGAGAGAGAGAGGAGTCAGCCCGGGCAAAGTGTGTTAACTTTTCCCCGGCACGTGACCGTTTTCGTCCCCCACTTCACCCCTCGTTCGTAGAATTACGCGTGCGTGCGTGCGTGCGTGCATGGCGCTTTGAATCCGAGTAGGGTCCTGCAATCCCAATGTATGATGCGGTGAGGGAAACCTCTGTTGTATATACTCGTATTTCTCGTATGGGAGAGACGACTTCATTTGAAGCTGCGTTACGATCACGACTAATACGAGGAGGAGGAGGAGGAGAAGGAGGAGGAGCTCGGCACGTGTCTCGTTGTTAAAAATTCAACGACTCTCTTTCGTTCGGTGTCACGATGAGACAAAGAGAGAGGGAAACCTTTTGGAATTCGAATAACTTATTGCTGGGGTTGTCTCTCTAGTTCTCTATGAATATTGAGTTGTACTTACTTCATTTTGAATTTAACACATTACTTACTTATTATAGGGATTGACGCCCTGTAACATGCCATTTATTATAATATTTTATAAACAAAAAAATGAATTTTTTAATAAATCCTCTTTTAAATAATATATTTAAATTTTGCCTGCTTTCACCTCGATAACTAATTAGGATATTTATATATTTTGATTGATTAATACCGATTAACAATTGTTTCTTCAATTATTATTAAAAGTAATATTTATTCTATGAAAGTCCAAACGTTAACCCACCCTTACATTATAAACTATTCGTACGAGTGTTTCAGATTTTTCATTCAATATTTCCGATCTCATTTTTGGATTGACAGATGTATCTATCCCTTACTTTGGGTCTGATATCCCCTTAAACAAATTGTTCCATTTAAATTCAAAAATAAATAATATACAAATGTCACTCGCACACTCGGAAATAATAGTCCATTAGAAATTAAAATATTTTAACTAACGTTGGGATATACTTCCATTAGCTTAATTTTTACTATATTTTATGTAGCAATTATTAATATGCATACAGTAATTTTTAGCGATATTTATAACAAAATTTCGTATATACGTACATTAATTATTAAAAACTACTGCAAATATTACGATAAATTCGAAGTAATGTCTACTTCACTTACAAAATTAATAATTTTTGATAAACAGTTTTTCTCAGTATAGCAAACATTGAACAGTATGAGGTAAAAAATTTATCATAAACTAAGTTCTACTAAGGTTACTAAGATATTCTAAAACCAAACATCAAATTAAACATTTGATAATTGGACAAAACCCAAGTAATAATCAAACTTTCTCATCTTTAGTGTCGTATTTCAGTTTCGTCGAATAATAATTGACACATAATTATTTCAGTTCGGCTTGTATTAAATCCTATAAAAAAATGAAAAAAAAAGTTTATTTCCTGATTAAAATATAGGTCGGTCGTTTCATTTCCTACAAACGTTTTAATAAATCCAGTATATTTTAATAGCTTATACGAACACTCAGCGATCTTTAAGCCAGAATCGTAAAATCGCGAGGAAAATGTTTACTAGTTTAATTGGGAAATAAAATTTCTAGAGACATATATTTTATGAGGTTAGTTTGATGTTTTTATCACGATCGAGACAGAAAATTTTCGGTTATTATCGAATGTCAATGCGAGGATTTGCACCTTTCAATCCGAAAGTGACGTTTGAAACGTTGAATAAAAACTACTGAAAACAATAGACGTGGAATTATAAAGCGAAGCGATTTGTTAAAAATAAAAAATAATATTTTTAATAACTATATTAAATTATATTCAAAAGTGATCTAGAGTATAAACATTTTATAAAAATAATAGTTTTAAAAATCTGAAACATTCATACGTCAACTTTTACATCCACTATTCATAACTAATAAAAATAACTTAAATGTTTATCGATCTGGCGAAGCTAAAGAAAGATGGTTGACAAAAGAAATATTATTTTTTTTATTAGCTTTCAGCAACGTTTCGCCCAAGCAACCTCTTTCAGGCTTGTTGAGTGACAAATATGCAAGAAATATTTATTGAGTATATTAAAAAGTATATTTTTTTATTAACCTTCTTCCTTTATCTCCGTCAGATCGATAAACGTTTAAGTTATTAATAAACGAGGAGTGCAATAAAAAAGATTTTTCTAAAAAAAGATTGATTTACTTTTAGTAATTTCGTCACGTATACCTTAAGTTGTACACGTGCAAACCGAGATGTACGCATTGAGAAGAATACGATAGTAAAATTTACTATTTCACATAGATTACAATCAATGCTGGTAAAAGATGTGATCATTTTTTAGTATAGTTTCATATCTAATTTGGTAACCACCACTAATAGTAATTCTTAGACACGAAGAAAAAGGTTGTAGTAAAATTATAATTGCAAAGAAACGGAGAAGTTCGTATAAAACGAATGGTACATTATAGAATTATAAATAGAAAGTCGAACATATATTTAGGTGAGTAAATGGGGAAATTAGTAAATATAGAATAAACATTGACATACAATCAGTAGACAAGTCAATATTTCACCTTCCATTCAGTAGCATGATAAATACAATGTAAATCAATTTATAAATGTTTTCCTTTACGCATAAAAGTTTATCTTAGTTTATATTCATATATTTTTATATTTTCTTTGCGCTAATAAATTTAAAATAAAATACTGTTGTATATTTCCTGATGAAATTGATTAATTTTCTACGAATATTTTGGGTTATTGGGTATAATTCTTAGGAAGCGTCATTAACTACAATTTTTAAAAGAATTGCCATATGCAGAAAATCACTGTTAATAAATCTTTAGCAAATTTACCTATAAAATGTAGTAATATTAATAATTCGTTAATTAATAACATAGTAATATTTACAATCATTTTTCCTCCATATGATTATTGAATTTTGTCCCAAAACACAAAGAATAATTTAAAAAAAACGTTCTTCGTTTACTATGGAAATAGTAATATCAATAATTATAATAATAAATAATAATAATGAATATAATAATAATATTAATATAATTGAAATAGTATTTACTATCATATTTTTCACAGAACACCGAAAAAATATGTATTATAATTTTAACTATATAATACAATGGAAACATATAATAAAAGTTTTAACAATATTATCTGATCCAGGTAGTATATATATATGATTCTCTCCATACATGTATATTATATTTAAATATATAGTTTAATTTCTTATTTTTTACTTAACTTATTAATACTACATCATTTCACCATAAAACAGCAATCAGTAAAATATTTAATATATTTCGGTATGAGTTGCATATTAATATATACTTGTTTATACAATAACAATTCGTAAATCTTGTAACAATCTAAAGACATAAAAATCGGCATAATCGTAGAAGCGTAAATTCCGGAATATATCCATCAGTATAGGGTTATAGAGCGATCAAAGCTCGGGATGAGAATTGCGAGATACGAGAAGGAAGCTGTTACACCGAGTCACCAATTAGCAAGACCGAGCTCAACGACCACCAAGTACAAAGAGCGCGTCGAGCTTATTAGGGCCGTCCGAGACTACCGACACGAAATTCGCATTAGAAAGCAACAATACGTCTCTTCTCGGACCTAGTTGAGAAATCGCGTCTTGCCTTTACCGGATTTACGGTATATATACGCCGTTACGTTAAGAGTGACTATGGGAAACGTTACCGGATAGTCGAACATTTTCATTACTCGATTTTTAACTCGAAATCTTTACTGTAATATATTATTGTCGATTAATTGTCAAAATAAAGGAATTTATAAACTTCCCGCTTATAATAAAACTAATAACAAATATTTAAGTTTTAATTACAAATTATGTTTAACCATCGTTAATTGATTCTTTAGATTCATCGTTTTGGGTCAACAACACTAATTGTGATTTTGATCGATATACGCGTATTAAAATTTACTAAAAATATAATCAATTTGAACATACCATTTTACTTACAAGTAGTATAAAAATTCAATATTTTAAGATAAGATCAATCCATTTATTGTCCATTAATTAACGAGACTTTATAATTAATTGTTAAATTAAGACATATCCTCTCGAATCGTTTATGTAAGATTAAAATAATTATTTCATAAATAATTTAATTGCACCTTCTATTTAAAAACATTCTAACTTACAACCATTAGTTTATCAAGAGCAGCTAAACTAGGAATTTTCACCCATACCAATCCCATCGTCGATCCATATCTGTAAGGTGCACACAGATTCTTGAGTACGCGATTCGATTTTTACCTCGAAGAGAATTCTTAAGTCTAATCTTTATTTTTACAACCTGTTCAAACGTTTTCAAGGTTCCGAACGTCTGTTTTCTTGAAAATTACGATGGCAATGTATACAAGTCATATTTTTATATGGAATTCAGGTATTAGGTACTTTAAGGTGGTTTACTTTATTCATTTGTTATACATATACTTTTAAGTATACAATTTTTAAAAATTCTATTAAACTTATTAAATAAATTAAAAAAAATTTTAATTGACAATTTAAGTGAGTATCTTACAAATAGATAGTTAAATCGATAAAATAATTTGTGAAA
Organism: Theocolax elegans; assembly: GCA_026168455.1. Taxonomy (NCBI): domain Eukaryota; kingdom Metazoa; phylum Arthropoda; class Insecta; order Hymenoptera; family Cerocephalidae; genus Theocolax; species Theocolax elegans. The sequence goes on from CM047425.1 coordinate 109,318,390, forward strand.
TACAGGTACTTACAATATTAAGTTATATTTGTTTAATTGATTATTAAAATAATGGATTAATTAAACAAAAGATATTTCAAATAAGTAATGTAAAAACAATCATGTAAATGTACAAATGAATTTTTAAAACTTTTTAATCTAACAATTGAAATGAGTTCCTTACAAATGGATTATTCCCCATTATTTTTAATTTATTACTGTCGCAGTAAAATAATTATAAAATACATTAATATATTCGCACTTTTTTAACAGGTACTTACAATATTTAGTCAAATTTATTTAAAAAGTTATTATAATTCTAGATTAATTAAACAAGAAAAATATTAAATTGAATTACGTTAAATTATATTTTTTGGAGAAACACGCTTCAAATTGAATTAACTTGGAGACCGTATATTTTTTAATTATAATATTACCAACAGAGTGTTCATTTTATTTAAATAATATAATAAAAACCAGAATTTTTTTCTTAAACGCGTTCCAACCTCGTTTTATGAATTTTTAAATATTTGTAATCCAATGCTTTCAAGATCACTTTTGGATTGAAAAAGGGGTGGATTTCCAGTAACTTGGGTGCGACTTCCTCTTCCGAGTTCTCGAAGTAAAAGTTCGCAACCGCCGGCGTTTAAGCGACATTGGAAACGACGTTAGTCAGTTATTCCAAAATTATTGTTTAAAGTACACAAACATCTTATTTATATATATATACACGTTATATTTTAAATTTCATTTCGCAAGAACTGCGTAAGTCCTTTACAATTGTCAAAACATTTCACTCGTTCCGGTAGAATTACCAAAGAGCTTATTGTAAAGGAGTTTAACAAAAAAAAACTCACGAATTTCAAACTCAATTTCAAAAGTGCTATATAACTACACACTTTTTTAAAATACACATGGTATAATGAAATATACAAGTGAATGACTTTTAGTTATTTTATTTTTTTTAAGTTTATAATTTGAATATTATTAATTTTATACTTTAAATAGTCACAAAATAAAAAATAAAAAATCGGAGAATGAAACAAAGTATATTTCAAAAACTTGTAGGTATAGATATACTATCAAAACTAAAAAATAGAATTTTTATGGTTGATTTTGGATTTTCCTCTTTTTGATAATGAAACGCCATGATTTAAATGAAACGATCCATAGTAGAATTAAAAAAAACTCTAATTTCATCAATCATGTTAATTTTTTCGAATAAAAAATATATTTATGAAGTAATATAAAACATATAATATAATTAAAATATATACGAAAAATTGCATCTTTGATTTTTTTTACTCTAAACAATTAGTCCTTAGCCACTTAATGAAATTAATTTTTTTTTAATTTCAAAATATACATATAGGAATGATTTTTTTAGACGTGAATTACCATTTTTATTAAAATTGTTAGAAAATAGTTAATAACAAGTTATAACATATCTGACAAATATATATAAATTTCGAATTACACATGTGCAGGCTTTCTCCATTTCTCAATTCAGTCTCCTTACAATTTCAAAAATGTCACCACTCTCTCAATCGAAATTTAAAAAAAAACATTCACCACTTATTTTCGAACGCGTTCAACCAAATATTCCATCGAATTCGCTAAATATATAGGTATATATAGATTTTTTTCCCAACGTAATCTTCTTAAACGATTTTGATCAGCATCGAGCGAAATTTAACGGAGGAACAGTATTTGTTAAACAAACGGGTTGTAAAATAGTTTCCCGTTCGCGTCTTTTAAAAGCGAGTTTCATCCCGGATAGTTTTGAACGACGCGATGTGCAACAAGGCCGCTTTAACTTGGAGAGTTTCCCGAAACTGTCTCGGCGTGTATATCTCTCTCGGAACGTCTAAAAGCTTTGTGAATACGTCGGAAAGTGAATCAAAGCCGGCGTCTCGTTTATACATTTTTAAAATTTTACCTCCCGAGAGGTAGTAGTGCGACACGCTCGTACAGTTTGAATATTTTAATTCGATCAGAAAAATAAAAATAGAAAATAAAGTGACGGATCGATCGTGAACGCATATACTTATCGTATACAAAAGATACTATGATTACAATTAATGTTAAACAAACAAGATTAATTCGTATATATACAGATTGAAAAAAAGCCTCTCGGAGAATTCACCCACGCTTTGATATTTGAACTAATCGATATACACTCTGTTATTTCACTCTACTGACCGACAAGATCGACTTTGTGTTCCGCTATCTTTTTCCTCATTTTCTTTTCTTTCTCTATCTTTTTTTTACTCAACTTCTTCCGCGATTACGTCATTCTGGTATTTCGGTTGATTGATCGATGTGATTGGCTCGCTCGTAAGCCTTTATCAGATCACACAATGAATTAATGGTGTATTTGGTAATTGGTTTAATTCCTTTTTTCCTTTTTCCTCTTCCTTTCTTTTATCCCGAGTTGAAACAAATTTTAACAGTGAGTTATGGTTGTTTTATAAATTTAGTGCAGATAGTAAAGAAAATTTTCGTTTAAACAATTAGAAATTGGCTGCGTGGATATGTTTCATTTTTTTGTTATTGATTGATGAAAATAGCGAGTGTGGGGCACGTAATAAAAAAAAATGATATCTGTTTATAAATAAGTATAATCTGATTAAGAAATTAGATAAAAGGTGTAAAGATAAATTTATTTTTTGTAATTATAACTAATTTTCGAGTATGATAATATTAGATCACGACACGTGGAATTTTTTTTTAATTACATGTTTTAATATTAATGAAGACATCATTAGCAAATATAAACTTAATATAAACTTTCAATCAGCAAAAATCCTTCCTTTTGGACAATCCCATTTCATTATTTTGTTCTCTTAATCGTAACTAGGCGTTGTTAAAAAAAAAATAATTAAACATTCCCACAAGAGCATAATAGTCGTACACAGCTATAAAAAACAATAGAAATTGAGGGTAAAATATCTTTAACCAAGGAAATCGAGCTTCCCGCGTGACTCAATTAATCCTCGTTAAGAATAATCTATTTTTCAAGGGAACGCAATCAGAATGAATTGCATCGTTTAAATATTAGAGCCCTCGGGGTGTAGCGTGATATCGATTACTCCGGTTTATTTATCTTTATTACATTTGTCTGTGTTATTCAATTTTAACTTTTTTTTCTTTTCCTCGAGTCGACGCGGTAAATCGTATTTTACAAAGGAAAATCACTTGGGAACTCGGTCTCGAAATGCGTTTAGAGTGTTTAAAACACTCGATATATAATTTTTTGAGTGGAAATTTCATTGAGAAAATAAGTATACGAAGTTATATGTTTGATATGATTTGGATGATGTTTTTATTCGGTTAGATAATTTGTTTTATGCATTAAGAGAGAATTTTGTAATAAGAATTTTAGCGACTGTGCAAGTCAAGTTCAATTCAAGTTAAATTTTAAACATAAAAAGTGATCGTTACGCATATAATTTCAATCATTAAAATGTCTTTTTACGATATTTTTTTTAAATTATTGAATTTATTAGACTGTTTAGAGTAGGAATACTAAATTATCATATAAAATTCGAAAATTATAGTGCCTCGGAAATATTGAGTTAAATCTTATATAATAGCACGTTTCCTCTTCCGCGTGAAAATAATTTTATGAAAAAATCAATAAAAATATTTACTTGCAAATTGTCGCTGATGGCATAGAGCCACGAATTTGTGAGGTTTTTGATACAAAATATTTAAATTGTAATTTAAGAAATTGTTAAAATTCGTTGCAAAAATATGGTATTGATTTATTTTAATTATTAAAAGAAAGATATCCTTTGGAAATTCTAACTTTTAATTTTTTTACTCCAAGGTATTTTGCTTTACAAAATGATTTGAGATTCAGGCTATTTTACCGTTTATGTCAAAGTGTTAAATTCAAATTATAAAATAAATTAAAGTTTGATACAATTGTTTTTATATTTAACACAGTGGCATAAACAATAAAACAATTCGAAATCATCAGTTGGTAGAGCAAAAATCTTCGGAGTGAAATATAGAATGTTCGGATTTCTGAAGAGCTATTCAATAAATTAAATACCACATTTATGCAACGATTTTCAATAATTTCCTTATAACAATTAGAATTATTTTTATGGTAAATAACTCTTTTTATAGTCATGAAAATAAATATTTTCCAATGACTATCCCATCAATTTTTTTTGTACACCGGCTTCACGAATTAGACTGAAACTGTATTATCTCGTGTCTCCTCTTCCACTCTAAGGGATTTAAGAGAGCAGATTACACTTTTTACTGGAAAATCTTCTCCGTAGACACGCACGTGCAGTGATGCATCGCGATTTTTTTCTATAAATCACTGGTTTGTTTATATCGTCAAAAGTGAGAGAGGATGGTTCGATAATAGGACGGAAATAATTCGCGGCTTGTACACCCCAGCCACCTCTCCCTCAGGTTCTCTCCACCACCGTCCTCTTCGAAATTAATTAGAGCTTGCACACGGGGGTGTAGCGCGTCGGTAATTGGATTAACTCCAATTACCTCCGACGTCGTTCGCGTGCACACCTGGATTTCCCTAAAAAAAGTTACTTTAATCGCCAAACTCTTTTTACATGTATATGTGTGTGTGTGCGTGTGTGTGTGTGTTAACGAGAAAAATGACGCGTGCGAGGCAAATGAAAATGGACAATAAATTTTAATCCTATGTCGATCGTACACAGATTGCGTTCCCTTTTTTATATACAGTGGAGAACGTCCATTGCGTGTGCCGTGATAAATAAAAAGTGATTTAAATCGTGATCGGAGCTAATTGAAACTATAAAGTGTAATATTTATATAATTTATATTGATTCTCACAGATTTTTTTTTGTTTGGATATATCTCGTCTCGACCGTACATCAGGATAATTCGCCGGAATTCCGAAAACCATTGGCGCCTCGGTATGAATCGAGTTGTAAAAACGGTAACGGAACCCCTGTATTACCGACAACCGGTTATTTTCCATATATATCGTTAATAAGGTTCACTCGAATTGATCGTAAATTTTCATTACAACAGTTAAGATGTACGTTTAACACCGGTGTGTATATAAAATACAGCGATATACTCGTTAACACAACTAATACCGGAAATTCATTCGCTCGATACTGAGTTTAATGTAAAAATACATATATACTTTGAAGAGGCGCATAGGATATATATATATATATATATACCTATATGTGGAAAGAGCTACATTTTTCATAAAGCTCGTAATGAAAGTTTATCGAGAGAAAAAAAATGGGTAACTTTTTCTTTTTATTTACCTTTCCTCATACGTGTCTGTATGTGTATGTGTGTGTATATAGACATCGAATCATTTGTAAGCTCTCGGAAAGGTACTTAAGCTCGAAACTCGAGGCTTTAACCGTGAAATACTTCTTCTTCGTCTTCTTCTTCTTTTTTCGTTTAGTTCTATAGGGTTTACATTACCGATTTTTCTATATATATATGTATTTTTTTTCACATCGACGAATATTAATCTTGTAATTTTTCGTTAAGAGATTTGACAAATACGGTCCATTTAGTCACCTTCGTTCGACACGAGCGAGACCAAAAAAAGAATAATAGCCAACTTTGACGGACAACCGGAGTTGGTAAAGAGCCAGGGGAAAAAAACGTGGCAAAAGAGTAAATCGGAAGCACCTAACGAACTTTGATAATATAAAAAAAAGTAAGAAAGGAACCAAGAGAAGAAATAAATTTTGGCAAAGCGCTATTAATTCCAGTCTGACCTGTTCTAGAAAAACTTGCTTACTTTTATCGAATTTCCTTTTTTTTTGGTCTGATACTTAATCGTGCACATTAATTCTAAGATGTACAAAGTTACGTGAAAAAAAAATTTATTTCACGTGATGTTAAACCTTTGGGATTTTCTTAATATTTAATGGAATTTTTCGAATGTAATAAATGAATTTTAGTATAATTCAACTTTGATATTATAAGCAATTTTAGTATTCGAAAAACGTTAAAATTGCAAAAATAATTAATTTGTGTGAGAACAAATTCCATAATTTTTAGGTCATTATTAAGTTTTTTACGTCGTCAATCCAGATTTAGGTTTCTAAAATTGCTTGGTTTTTGGCAAAAGCACAAATAAAATATAAAATTAAGAAATATATTTAAAAAGTAATAAAAAAAGTAAAAAAATTCACAATTTAAAAAAAAAAACAAATTAATGTAACTAAAGATTCTTTACATTCTCATTGATAGTTATATGAATTATACAAAGCACAGAGAGAGAGAAAGCTGAAAGTAAATTTATTTTTCTAATGATCTGAGAATATCCCTTGCATACTGATATTTTCGCCGAGATTCAGCCAATTATGCACACCGCGATCTCGAATTTTGAAAATTTAGAAAATCCGATTTCTAATTCGTAATCAGCGACCTCAAAACCCTTTGCATACTGATTTTTGCCAAAATTCAACCAATGTCGGCGTCATCATAAAATTTCGAAAACCCGACTTGAAATTCGCAATCAGTGAGTCGAAAAATTATAGATTCAAATTTCGTAGAATAATGCGTGATTCGTGGAGGTTAGATGATATAAAATGACGGAAGAAAAATTTGGTATCGAAACGAAAATTATTGCCATTTTTCATAAACTATATACACGTATATGTATAAATTCTAAACGTATAGATAAATTGAAATCGGTTTAATACAAAAACGTGTACGATAAATAATTAAATAAAGTAGTAAATCTTACGTTCTCCTCTTGACGATGAGAAAAAATCAATCGATACACGTGCACGTGGAAGCGTGAATCTTCGTCTCGATATATACCTAACAAAATATTGTATATATATACACACGGAAAGAGAACGACACGTTTTCCTATAGACTGTACCGTATATATATATATATATAGGAGAGATCCCAGGTAAAATCCATGATCCGATCGTAAGGCCCGGGGGCGCAGTAATTGGTTGCCGAGATTACTGATGAGCTGCCGTTTCGTATTTCTCCGAGCCATGAATTCCCTACGAAAAGAAAATATCGGGGAGAAATTACGCTCGCGCGAAATATACGGTCAATCTCAACTCGATTGCCTTATATCGCCTTCTCTCTCTCTGTCTCTCTTTCTCTCTCTCTTACTCTTGCTCTCTTTCGGTTATGGACAAGAGAATTTTCTTGTATTTTTCCCATTGGAGGTTGGAATAACTGCGTCGTCGTCGTCTACAAGGGAAAACCGCATTGGACGAATGTGCTCTTAATGAGTATAGGTTGTCTCTATACCGGAGGGACTTTTCTTTTCTCTTCTCGTCTTTGCTGAATCATTCTTTTGCGATATAACTATTTTTTATATCGTACATATACATACGATAATACGGCGTATTACGTTTAAGGCAATGTAAAATTTTATCAAATATATTAAATGAATATTATAATGATATACGGACGATGATTTCAACGAATGTTACAATATTAATATATACGAAATATCAATTTTCAGCCGTTATGTCGTTATTTACATATTTATTCAAATATAAAAACTATTGGTTTTACTAGATTTTAGCGTTACATAAGTACCACGCGAACTCAAATTTTCGAGCGATCGTATGTTAAAATTACGATTTTCTCTTCTCCTTGATGCACCTTATATATGCAATATTCGTGCACATCAACGTTTTGTTTTTATATAGATACTATACCCATATAAGTATAAAAGTAAATGACGTGTAGTACGAAAAAGAAGTCGCAATAATAACAATACGGTACACAACTTTATCTTTTAAGATATTCGTATACGTCTATACGTTCGATCCATATTATATCTGCACGTCGCCAAAACTTCGTTAATTTATTATTCAAACGATGAAAAATACATAACGATCCCTCCCGAACAATTGTGAATATATCGCGTATATCAACGATCAAACGTCCGACTAAACGTAAGGTCGTACTACTCGTTTTACAAAAAACTATTTCCATATCGAATTCTTTAATAATAAAAAAGGTATTTTATAAAATACATATTCTTTTTTTTTTTGCTGTAAAAATAATAAATATTTATTAAACTCATACCTCATACATGTATCAAAATATTCGATAAATAAAATGTTTTTTTCTCCTAAATAAGATTTTTATCATTTCACGATTCTCGAGTGTACGAGATGATGTATCGAAACAGAAGGGAAAAAATTGTAAACTAGGAGAAAAAGAAAATAATCTACGTCTAGAACATTATGTGTATATGTAGCAGTTTGAAGGTATGCGTGTGCGCGAGCAAACAAAAATATCCCGGTTAAAACAATAAGCAAACTGTTTGACCTGTTATATCATGGAACATCAAAGACAACTAGTTTCTAGTTTCATTCCTCGTTTATTTATTCATTTTCTATGAGGTTTTTGAATTAGTCGTGTTTCTTTTACAATTATATATATATTGTAATTGATTGGATTGAATTTCAGAGTTACCATTTTTAATATGTAATATCGTTAAAAGAAATTGTTGACAACGATCGACTTAGCAGGTATCTTTTAGTTCAATAATTGTGGGATATCGCAATCAATTAATAAAGAAACTTTCGAACAAAAAAGTGTAATATATACCTTATTTGATTTGAAAAGATCCATCGACTTATTCATCTTTTATTAAAAATATCATATTGGCCATTAGATAAAGAAAAGGATTCGTTATATAACGTCACCTCAAAAAATAATATCTCATACGAATATTCAAGGAAGATAGTACAAAAAATAAAGAAAAAAATTCGTCTATAAATCTCCTTACCATTCAAAACGAAATCCGAGAATTCCTAATTTCTTCTCTCAAACCCAAACAGCAAACAGAAGCACCATTCGAATGTATATATAGGGATCGATCAATCGGGGGTCCATGTGGTTCGAGAGAGGAAGAAAAAAACAAGAGAAAAAGAAAACGTGCACCCCTCATTTCCATTTTCGAGAGAAAAACCGAGCTCTTTTCTCATTCGGTGCTTCACTCGCATACATTAGAACGCGATTTATCGATCCGCGCGCACGGCAATCGAACCGCGCGTGTGCGTGGAATTTTCCGCGAAGGTCACGCTTCGGATTTTCTCTCATCTTTATTTTCCTCCCTTGGTTCATAGATGAATTTATTATTATCTTTTATCGCATGTTCGTTTTGACTGTTTTACTTTGACTTTTCAATTTTTTAGTATTTTCAGTAAAACTGGTGTATTAAAAATTATTATTAACTTTATTTTATTTATTTACTTTACTTTACTTTACTTTATTTATTAAAATTATTATTACACGTAACAAATAGTGCTAGAGAATTACCATTTTTATTCAAGAAGCTGAAAATTAGATAATTTGAATAAATAACTAATTTTCAGCTAAATTTTAGCTAAAATTATCTAATTATAATACTTCGTTTTTTTCACAATTCGTTTAACAATCTACACCATGAAATATTAATAAAAACGTAAAGTAATGAAATAAAATAATGCTCGTTACTAATTCAAAATCTTTTAATACAAATTTGGTCGTTTTTGTTATCTTTAGGTTGAAAATAGCTATTTTACAGTTGAATCTATGCATATTTAAAATACAGCTACGTTTTATCTAAAATATCATTTTTTATGTCAGGATTATTTTTGTTACGAATAAAATGATATTTTTTACTATTACCAATTCAAATAAGTTGCTTAAATTTTTTACATATTCTTCAATACTTAGGAAATTAGTATAGATAATGAAATTATTGATTATTGTACAATTAAATACATATGATTTAAGCTAAAAAACGGCATACTCCATTAAAAAAAAGATTTTCTTGAGTTAATCAATGTAAAATGATTGAAATATTTTATGGAAAAATTCTATTTCACTACTATTTAATACTTTTTTTTATCGATAACTGCAAATTATTTTGATGGACGTATGAAAATAAAAATTGTCTCTCGAGGATAAATACATAATTGAAAGAAAAACCTATATATTGAATTAATTATTGTCTTCTATTATACACATACGGTACATAATTTTATAAAAATATTTTTTTATACTTTAGTTTATAAATACATTATAATATTTTATAATTAATAACTTGTACAATAAGAGCGAATGTAATAAAAATAGATTTTTTAATTAATATGCAAACCAAATATTGGATAACTTTTCAATCTTACCAAAAGCATGTTTCGTTTTTTTGGTTCAAGAAAATATTTTAAAAGACAAACGACGAATAAGAGAATTTAAATATTAACTGATAATCACGTAAAAATTCGTCAGGATATATATCTGATCGCTAATGTACTATTTTCCTTACGAAATGCACGCATTCAAAATTTCGTGCACTGTATAAATTTATCGTAGATGTTCTGTGTTCACCGTTATCCCATTTTTAACTACAGAGTTTCAATCGAAATCGGGAATAAAATGTGTAAACTTGGGGAAAAAAAAAGAAATTCAGTAGTGCTCGTATAACGAGGTTGAAAATTATACTAGTGAGTAAGCTGTTTTGCGATTCTTTTACGATTATGGCCAAAACTTTTTATACTGATTATATTTCCGTAACAGATTCCGAATGTTCGTTTTTACAACTTTAACAACCCATTTACAATATTGTGCCGTTGCGTTTAATCGTTTTATTGCACTTGCAATAGGCCGAATTTTTGTCGTATTTCAATTGATACGTAATGTATATTCGATTCGACGTGAATTATCAAAGTAAAAATAAAAATGTGTATATATTTCTCGCAGTTTTAATCGTCCCGAAAATTCAAGCTCGCTTCGCGCGTGAAATATTGGTTTTACGCGGAAAAACACGCGCGCTCCTCGAATATATGAGTATTAAAAATAAAAAAATCTAGGCGACTCCACGAACCGTAAGGAACGCGGAAATAAATGTTTCAGAAAAATATTCATTCTTAAAAAAGTAAAAGAAACACGGGAGGAGAAGAAGCTAGAACAACAACAACAAGAACAACGAGAACGCAGTGAAAACTACCGAGGCTGTTATTCAGTATAAATAAAAAATCTCGTAGAATCAACAAAAACTCCTCAAAATCAGCAGGCATCCCGTGAAAATTTAAAGGACTCGTAACGCCCGAATGAGCGGCTATACAAATTTGATAGGGTACGCCCGGGCGCCAGTAAATGTCGAGCTTCCCTTTTAAAACATTTAAAACGTTGCGTCGCCGCGGTCTAATCTCGCTCTCTCTACGTGAGGGGAGAGGTTCATCTTCTTCTTCTCCTTTTTTTAAAGTAGGTTAACGCGCCAAAAAGTACCTTGAAACGAGAATTCGAGAAATGTACAAGAATGAACTCGCGTCGAAATATTCATAAAGATGTGTATCGCCTTGGATCCTCGGTGTTCATACGGTCGATGAAAATTTATTTCCGATACAGAATTGTTATTATTCACTATATTGGAAATCGACGAGTTATCAATTGCGTGATAAAATGTAATATTCCTAATGTTAAATTTAAAAGAGAAAAGAAATAGTGGAAATAGTTATAGTGACGTAAAGTAAAATTGTGTAATATAATTTACAAGGTGAAAAAGAAGTCTATTATAATTAATAAACAGTTTTTCACAGTTTTATTATTTCGTTCTTGATGCTAAATTAAAATACATCCAATGCGTAACATTCAAAACGCGCAGTTTTTCCACGCATGCATACCGATTGTTTAATAATCTTATATATATAGTGTAAAAAATAAAGCATAAATAAAAAATTTTTATGTTACAACTGGTAGCTTGACCAAACATAGACATTAAGTCCGTGCAGATTAATGATTAAAAAGTAATTTGACCTCACTTCAAAATTATCTATTGTTATGAAACATAAATATATAAATTCCTATTATATCCTTACTAGTAAAAACGTTAATTTTTTAATTGATCTTACAAGTAGTCACATAAAAAGTGTTGCAAGAATACGTTTCTTACTGATTTTTAAAATAAATAAAGTAATCTTTAAATTTCAATGTAAATCTTGTTTTATATATTTGAAAAATCATTATCTTATGTCGCGTAGCTTTCTCTCTAATAAAATGCAAAAAATAACTATAAGTATATTTTGAAAATTAAAATTCAATAACAACAAATACATACACATTGATTTAATATAAACCACAAATACACAAAGCATACCGATTTCACATTGTTTTTTCTATTAACCACAATATGAAAATAATATGTTTCATGTCATACATATTACTTAAATATAGTGTAAAAATGAAGAATTTTGGAGTTAAGTAAAATTTATTGTCGATTAATTAAGCTTATTAACCATTTTTGGTTAAACATCTATAGTTTTTGGCTAACACAACTTTTCATTGATGCTTTATTGTTGTGCAATAAGGTAAGGTTATATTGAAATTACAAAATCTATGAAAAACTCAAGTCTACGAGTCAAAAACATAACATTGTAATATAACAAAAATGATATTAAACATTATAAATCAAAATACTTTATTTAAATGCCTGGCAAATCATAAAATATGACAAATATCAAAATGAAATATCTATTTATAATTTTTTGGTTATTTTATTAGTATTTACTTTTGGTTTGATTTTTACACAATGTAAACTTGATTATAATATTTTTAAATACGAATGTAAGCACAGGCTATTCTTTAAACATTACGGTAGCTGTTATTTTATCGTTCAAAGAGGGATACGCATTTGTTGAGGTGTTTTTAATAAATTTTGAAAATGTGTGTTAAAAAATTATTTTAGTACGCGACACCTTTATTATATTTGGCAGAAACTATAGAAAACACTTTGTCATCAAATATTTAGTTTTTATTAATTGCTAAATCGAATGTGGAAACCTTTTACTTACTTTGATTGAAATATCTTGTTGTTTTTATATCATTTGCGTAAACCTGTTTAATTTTCTTAAACAAATAAATAAACGATTTTTCAGAATGGTCGTAACAAATAACACGTAAAAACGTGTAAAAAGTAATAATAACTATACATCATATTCCATCTTTCGTATCAATAATCGATATAGATAATACGAAAAAGAATGATATAAAAACATTCGTTTTTCTTTTCTTCGACGTACGCAAACCCACAATATTCCTCAAATTAATGCCTTAAAATTGTCGTTAACAAATGCTCTATATTTATAAATATATACATGCAATGTAATTCCACGGGTTTCCATATTTATACGTACACGTTACAGAAACTCGCTTAAAGTAAAGTTTTACACGCGTTTTCCCATAAAATGACATGTATAATTAATTACCTCTCAAAAACTGAGGAGGGGGATATATCGCCCAAAACGTCGTAACTTTTGTTTGTTAATTTTAAATCTCAAAGGGAATCCCATTTAAAGTTGTACGCGCACGCCATAATATCCAACTGGATTAATTTTATCTGATTTTTTTACAAAGTTAAACAAATATATATATGAGAACCGAGTGAGATGATTTTGGTAATTTTTATCTTCTTAAAATTTCGATTTATACTGGTAAGCGCGTCCAGTTTATATATACTTATATATATATATATATATATGAAGGATAGGTCAAAGTAAGCACCGACGTATAAACCCTGGTAAATTGATTTACGGTAAGAGTTGCACAAAGTACTTAACTTTACTCTAGCCATTGAACGCGCTCGAGGCACAGAGGATCCTAAGATAGAGTTAAGACTATACAACTTGGATTTAGAGGATCCTCCTGCTTTTAACATTTATTGATAGAGTATACTGTGGATTTTAAGTGCAAATTTAAAATTATAACCACGCAGTTTTACTAATATTTCGCAGTATCTGTATATTCTCGTATATGCTTAAGTAAAAACAAGAATAAAATAAAATTTTATCGGTATATAGATATATGCATGATGTAAAATTGGTCAGAAGGTAAGCGAAAAGGAAAAAAAAGACACTTGGGACCAAAGTAAACCGCAACTAAAATAAAACCTTGTACACATATGTACGCGACGAAGAAAAAAAGAGGAGTGAGAGCCGCGTGGGATGACAGGTGTATTATGTATATACATCGTGGTGAGAATAAAACGTAAATGTAATTCTACGTGTTTGACAAGGAATCGAAATTCAATTACATTTTTTCGAATTATTTGGGCGGACGTAAACAGTTCTACATACCTATGTAGATGTTCTTTTAATAAAAACGAAAAGTTTACGCGTTATATACCGCGTTTACATTTTATCGTACATATCGCTCTAGACCACTTTTTTTTCCTTTATCGATACTTAAAGGGATATGTCAAAACGAATCGGTGATTCAAATTTACCGCGTTTAGGATTATAGACTGAGAAGTAATAGTTTTCGAAAAGATAATACTTTACGTAGATATTTAAGCGAATATACGATGATGTTACTTTGTATGTATGTAATTTATGTTTATGAGAAATTATTTAATTAGTTAACGAATTTTAGTTGCTCTGTAATGATGTTTATAAAATGTTTTTAACGATTAATTTCGTAACCTACTCAAATTTTGTACAATCGTAGATTGCATATTATCAATGTTTCTCCAGTTTCTTTTAATTTAATAAAAGGACATTTTTGTAAAAATAATACTTCCCATTCGATAATCCTAAACGCGGGAAATTTGAATTACTGAAAAATTTTGAAAGTTTCATATTGTTATAGTTGAAAGTGTGTCTTTAGTTTACTAAAACACTTTCTATTAACAAGCACAGAATTCTAGTTTAAAGCAACACTCTGCTTCCTCTCTCTTGATCGCTCGAGAAGACTTAGAACGGTGTTATTCATAAGTGAAGGATTAGCAGTAGGACGAGAGTAATTATACTTACATTTTCAGTTTTCCGAGAGAAAAACGTACATACCAACGTGAATTCACCGGTACTTTGGAATTTAAGATTTTATGCATACAATTATAGTGTGCCTTTTTTCACTCATAAGTGAATAAAGTCTTCTTCCGAATTTTGTATAAGATATTAAGACGATTTAAAGTAAAAAATTTAAGTAAAAAACTATTGGATTTTCAATGATATTATACAAAAATATTAATTTACACTAAAGTGAGGAAAACATTGGCATAAATTTAGATTAATAAATAGTTAATTGTTTTAGTCGAGAGTCTAGCCTATAAAATTATATACCACATATATGTTTCAAAGGAATTAATACAAAGTAATTAAAAATAGTAATTAAAGTTAGCAATAGTCAGAACAACGTTCGCCTTGCTTTCGTAAGAATAAATAAGTATGTTTATTAATATATTATGTAAATATATGTAATGTTATATAATGCCATCAGGCTTGTGCACAAATAAATATATTTTATAACTATACAGACAGTTAAAATATTATACTAATAATTTTGTAATTATTATCTGGTAAATAAATAAAATATAATATATTAAACAAGCATTCTTTTTTTATTAACAAGAAAAATTAGATAAAAATAAATAATTAAAAAGAACTTTCTAAATATTAATTACACATAATTACGCAAACAATAAAATATCGGACATTGTTTTGTAACATTCCAAGATCAAGCAGATTTATCCCATGTATCGTTTAGAATTACCATCCAGTTGAAAATGACGAGTAGAAAGGTGTTATAGGTGACGTAGCTAAACGGGGGAGAAAGGAAGTCGCATCGTCATTGGCGCATCCCTCCTTTTACGAAATAAGCAGTTGCGCGTTGCGGAACAAGACGCAACCTCGGAATATCCCATTCTCTGCGGTCGCGATTCCGCATTACGCATACATACATGCATACATACACTCTACAATATAGATCCACTTACCATACATTTTACACTTTCGACTATACATCTGTGCCTGTGGGTGTGTGGGTGTGTGTGTGTATGTAATGTGTAATGTGTACCGCCTTTCCAAGAGATGGGACTCGTTATGTCCTTAATTACGAGATTTCCTCTTGGATATTAAACCCATCGTGAATGTAATAAACGAAAATGTTTTACCTTCTTCTTAATTAATTGCTAGTTCTCTAATCTCGATCACTTTTTTTTCACGTTATTTATTTATTTAATTATGTGTTTATTTATTCTTCTGTATTTTGTTACTCATTTATTTATCACACGAGCAGGATGACCGATGAAAATATCAATACTTATACTGAACAATAAATGAATTAAAACGATACGAAATATTATTTATATATTACTCTCTAAATTATTCTGTCAACAGTTATTCTTAATCAATTTAATTTTATTTCAGAAGTTTATTCTAATCGACTTAAAAATGTCAAAATTAAAGAGTCAACATTACAACCACAAACATATATAGCCTCAATTTTATTTACGAGGGAAAAATTACTCATTTTGAATGAAATTTTCACTCTATAAAATGCAGTAACTGAGGATTTGGTGGAAGCTTCGAGTGACTTTTTACTCTAATGAATTGAAAAATTTGAATTTATTTTATTAACGTTTTAATTTAAAAATGTAAATTTAAAGAATAAGTTTTTTAGGTATAAATATTTTACAAACGGACACATATACAGTACATTTGATTATTTAGAAAATATTAAAAATGTTATTATTGTGTTTAAATGAAAATGTTCCAGAAGAAAAATTTATTATTTCAATCTTAAGTAGATTCCCTAAAACCGCTTATTTTTGAATCTTCTCTTAATTAATAGACACCTATTCATGTTTTAACATTATAAAAAAAAATAACAACACGTACTGTTTGCCATCATAACCACATGAAAAATCTCTATTAAACCTACGTAAAACAATGTTAAAACAACATGAAAACCGCTACACTGAAAAATAAATATTATTCAAATAAACACATTAAACTTAAATCCTACAAACAAAAACAATGAATGTATTTAATTACAATTCGATAGCGCTCGATGTCAAATAATTGTATAACAAATAAACTTTTGAAACTTTAAACGCGATGGTACACGTGAACAAAGTCGTCGAGACAAAAGTTTGACGTTAAATAATTCGAGGATAAAATGACTAAAGCGAAAGAAAACCTGGTAAATCCATCGTCGACAAGCGAAATTCAGAAAGGTTTTTGGATAGACTCCAAAACTCATTGTTGCAATGACCACATCCTTGAAGCTCGCTCGGTTTGTTAATTATACCTATATACAGCTAAACCTACGAACATTTCGGAATCGAGAATACACTTTCAAGTTAAATATGATATTATAAAAATAGAATTTTTTTTTCAATATGGAATATGAGTTTTCGAAAATTTTGGTAATAGATACTTATATAAAACCAAAGCGATTTTCTTACAACTCGCGACATCGGAAAATATTTCGAGTATACACTTTTAAGAAACGTCGTATCATTAAACTTCTCGCTTATATACCCCCTTTAATATGCAATACTAAAATATCGAAAGTGGAGAAAAATTCAATTTGAAAAAACACAACGATATCGAGGAAACTCAAGTTCGGTACTAAAAAATAATGAATCCCAATAATTTATCGTGTATATAGATACATATATTGGTCAAGTGTATACGTACATTTAAAAAAAGAAGAAGAAACTACTTGAAACGATCGGGAAATTCGAAAGATGTATAAGAACTCGGGAAAATTTTTATACATATATAACGCGTGTGTATACCGACGCAACTTTCTCGATGAAAGTTTTAAAGCGTAATAAGATAGCGAAACCCATAAGCATTGACAGTAGCATCGTTTTATCGATCGATCGAATTGATGCTTCTTTCTTCTTCTTTCGCGTATATATATACACGCAGTTTGCGCCAAATTTTCTATATGAATTATACCGCGTATACTTTTAAAGGCGATGCCTCATTTTCTTTATATATATCTTTCGATCTTATACCATATTTACCTCGAGCCATCGATTTGGAAAATTCAGTTAAGAAATCACGAGCTATTTATAATGATGACTTATAACATATATATATACAGATTGCTCCCAAGTTGAAATATACTTTCGTTATTTCGGCGTGATTTATTCATCGAACATTTCGTATATACGATTCATACGTTCGCTCTTAATGGATGGTAATAATGATAATTTTGTCAATTATTTGACGTATACGTTTGACCTGGTACAACAATTCAATATTTTCATTTTTATCATACTCGGCAGATTTTGCATTGGGGAAAATTGGTTAACTTATTATATTAAGGTATTTTATTAATTACTTAATTACTCTTTTTTATTTAAATGTTTTCAATTTAAAGCGATTTTATATACGTTTTGAGGTTAGGAGCAGGTATTTTATAGGTTATAACTAGACATTTTCTACCGATTTTTAAAATAGTGAATTAACATTTAAACAAACGTTTTAACGTCTAACTAGGTGATTTTTACAAGCTGGTAATTAAGAATCTGACAATGTGCCACACAAACGATTCTCCACTATTTGGAATTACAAAATATTTAACACTATTTCAAAACGTCTCTATAAGTAAAAGGACTTTTTTTTTGTAGCAACTAATAATTAACCAGTTGTTTTTTAAATATTGGTTAAAATTTCTTAGTAATATATTAAATATGGCTATATTTAATTTAAAAACATTAAAAATGGGCAAATTTCTATACCAGAGATATTAAACATTTTTTTGAGTTAATTTCAAATTGAATATTTTAATACTTTCAAAATAATATTTACATTTGCGTTACCCTCGTAGACCGAGAAGCCAATATACGATAGTGATTTATGCTTGGTTTAGAGGAATCACGAATACCAAATTCTATATTAGTATTTGGTATATTATTTCGTATATATTGTTCTTACTTCATTTCTAGTTTGTATATATTGACCTTATGATGGCGTTAAAAATAAAAAAAATAATCGAGTCAGTTAAAGTAGGAGAAAATAACATAGAAAATTAAATTAAAAAATAGAAATAAATGAAAAATAAGATCAAGTATGAGGTGAGGTAAATTAGAGAAAGTTTAATATACGCGGCGAGTAATTTTTTAACAAAAATGACCGTGGCGTATCGAGTATGCGAAAAAAATTAACTTAAAAAGCCATAATAATATTTGTAAAAAAATCACCAGGATGTCATTAAGTTTTGGATTGACGATCTATTAACTCAGGTTATACCGTACTGTCACGTTCATTTATACAAGAAAATTCTCTCTGCATCGTGCACAGTATTTCTACAACTATGTGCTAATTTATTTTAAACAAAAAATTCGTACAGCTAATATAAATATACTTAACTATCTTTAGCATCACACAAAATTTAACCAATAATTCCTCAATCTCTTTTATACACCAATGTTTCCGTAGATTTTCCTAAAAATCTATATGTGCATACAACGCAACAACACCCCCAAAAATTGATCCATCGTAAAATTAGAAATAGCTCGTGCAACACGTAATACCTACATATACATCGGTTCGCTTCTATATATAAATCGAAAATACAGTCTGTTAAAGCGTCGAGCGACAATGATGCATCCTTAACGCGAAGTGTGCAGGAATACGATGTTACGTTGTAACATTCAAGTATTCGTGGTACATACCGACGAAATTATTATACGTATACGTACGGTCAGAGAGAGAGACGAGTGTTCCCCCGATTATATAGAATCCTGTTTGACGAATCGGTTTATTGCGGCTCGATCGTAATTCGAAACAGTCAGCTTCATTGAAATATGTGATAAATATGTAAATATATACGTATATACTATGCCTCGCTTTGTTTATTACGACACTCTCTCTTTCTCTCTCGCTCTGTATATTCCTCCAGGGGGTGTACAGTGATTTATAGAGGGCTACTTACAGGGGAAGGGAATTTTCGTCTAATTCACATACACTCACACACACCGGGATGAAAAGAAAAAAAAAGGAGCATCGAATTTTTGGATGACGAAGATTACGCGTAATAATGATTTATATTTATTTATTTCTTCTTTCCTCATGGGGAGGTTAAATTATCTTTGAAAATGTTAATTTATCTTAATAACGTCGGGTGTGTTCTTTTGAATACAAGTTGTAATTCAAATTTCCCGCGGTTACAATTTTTTTACATAAGAATCAATAATTTTATGAAAATTAATATTTTGTATTTAAATTTAAGGGAATATGTACGAGATCATGTCCCTTTGAAACGATATAAATTACAATTCCACAAAGTTTCAGAGTGATATTGGTGGAGTAGTTAGTGAGATTGAGTGTTTTAATAAATTTTAGGTATATAAGTTCAGAGTATTTTACATTTTTAAACAATATTGATCTCATGAACTACTCCATCAATCGTCTTTAAATTTTGCAAAATTGTGGATTATTTTATCCAGAAGAAGAGAAGTGTTTTTAAAAAAATATATAAAAACAAAATTGGTTTATTTCAAGGTTTCACTTGATTATATATATGAAAATCTAACTGAATTGTGATCGATATTTTGAGAAACAACAATTTTGATTACAAAAAAATATATACGGTGACCCATATAAGGTATCTTCAAATTAATTTAAAAAGATTTAAAAGTGTATAGACTCAATTTTCGATAAAATTACGAGAACACCGTCCCCTCCGATATAGCGTAATTTAAGTTTCAGGCTGACACAATAATTATTTGTGATGGTGAGAAATTTTAAAAATTTTCAAATCTACTTTTTTCACCCATCAATTTCATCATTCACACATGTTCTCGTCATTTCACTAAAATCTATTTTACCAAATTAAATAACAAAAAAAAACAATGTAACGTATAATTCACACTTGTGCTAAAAATTTACGTTAACACATATACGGTAAAAAAAAAAGTTTAGTATATTGAATCAAATATTCAAAAAATTTTATAAGATATCGATTAAATTTCTTATTTGAAATAAAATATTTTGTTGAACGCGTTTGAAATAGTATATTACACACCTAGGGAGGTAAAGTATTGGTCAGTCCACAGCACATGTAAATTGGCACCTGAGCCGAAGGCGAGGGTGGCAAACATGTGCTATGGGGTGACCATTTTACCTCCCGTGGGATGTATACTATTTTTCACCACCAGTAGGCCGAAAATAACACATTCCTTTTTCGGTGCCGGGAGGGAATGTGGTACTTTCGGTCTACGTGTGGTGAAAAAATATTTATTTGCA
Organism: Theocolax elegans; assembly: GCA_026168455.1. NCBI lineage: Eukaryota > Metazoa > Arthropoda > Insecta > Hymenoptera > Cerocephalidae > Theocolax > Theocolax elegans. The sequence goes on from CM047425.1 coordinate 109,339,365, forward strand.
ACTATAACAAATTTTTATAGTGAGAAATACGATATCTATCTTCTTTTAATTAAAATTGTTTTCGTTTTTAACTTTTAGAGGGCCGGGATGACGCCTGTAGGGTGTTTAAGGGTTTTTTAGGTCTCTGTACTTAATTCTGTTATCAAAATGAGAATTCAAAATGGCGGAAGTAATATGGCAGATACTATACCGGGTGCTTTTTTAAACTTTCCACCTAAATATTTTAGAATACGCTGCGCAAATCCCGGCATATATTTCTTAGATTCAAACAAAAAATTTTCAAACATATTCAATGAAATGTTTTATTGAATTCGGTAAATCTTTTTTCAATATACCAAATTTCCGATGAGTCAAGTTCAATTTGTGATTACAGCTATATATAATTTAATATATCGAAATGATATATAGGATATTAGATTTAATAGGGGTGATACAAATATTTTGAAATAAAAAATTATTTATCGTTATGAAAATGATCAATAATTAGATCCTGATCAGAATTTAAGTACGCCATACGATTTTCTTAAATACATCTTTAAAAAAAGGTGAAAACAATTACCTATAATATATCATTCCTTCTGAAATAAATACGTAAATATTTGGATTGCGAAGATCACGCGTAACAAAGATTAATATATTTTCTTTCTTTTTACCCAGAAGATCCAGTTCTTTTATTATTATTATTCACTTTTTGCATATAAAATTCATAAGTTTCATTTTCCGCAGGTGCATGTAAAGTATACAATGGAATGCTAAGCGTAACCTATTGAAGAAGCCGTGCAGGTACGATAAATCAAAAAAGTGAATTTTCATTTTCTCACGGGCATCCATCATCGAGAGTGGAAATGTAGTTTTCGAAGACGAGGTGTCGTCGTATATATATATATACGTATGCCCAACAGTTTCGTAAATTCGTCAGATTTGTATCCGAGAATCGTTGATTGATATTTCCTTTTTCTTTTTTTATATCGCGATATACATCATAGATCTTTTCGGTATTGGGAAATTATTCACTATTCTTCCTTCTCGAAGGTATATCGATAAATAAACCAACTGTTATAACGTTAATTAGATTCGTTCAAACGTATATGTATATAAATATGAATGCAGAACTGATTAAAGTAAAAAGAATAAAACTCGTAACGCGGATTATCGATCGAAGGTGTGTCTGTATATACGTATCTCAAAGACGAATGTCCACAAGGGAGTTTCCTTATGCATCCTGGATCCTCTGGCAAAACGTTGATTCGGCACCCAAGGGTCGTCTTTCGCCCTCTCTCTCTCGACGAAGCTCGTTAACTCCATACGCGGTTCCTTACACGATCCATCAGTGAGGATCTATGTCTATGCATTTACATTATCACCGATCACCTATGTGGCGTCTATGCCGTATAAGAATCGTTTGTGTTTCGGGGTAATTAATACGGATGATACTCAAACGTTAAATAATTAGGTCAAGTGTCGATATACTTTACGCGTTTCTTACGTATATAGAGGATATTTATAAATATTTTCGCTTTGAATTATTTTCGAGTGGAGAATTGTTAACCTGAGTTTAATACATACATAGGTATATCTGTAGAGTTACAATTTTTTTTTTAGTTTTTGGGAACTATGACCCAAATTGTAGGGATCTACACCTATCAAATAAAAAATTATATTTAAAATATTGAATTAAAAATCTGAACTAAATTCTTATGGATATAGTTATTAAAACATAAGGATGGGCGTTCTGCATTGACTTTTTTTGTCTTTTTTGTAATAAGGATTGAACAAAACATTTTTTAGTCGATAATTTTGAATAAAAAAGATCTAAATTTTAAACCCAAACATTAAACGCTAATTAGCTATTCAACCCAAAATCTGAAAATATTGGGGTATATTGTATATAACGATCTGACATAAACAATTTTTCCAAAAATTCTATATAATATTTTCTGAATCCCCTGACACATCCTCTTAAGGAGACGGCATACCTGATTGTTACCGATCGAGTGCAATGTTGCCGTTGTTTTTTTTAAATTTTTCTATAAAATGTTAATTTTTGAAAAAGCAATACGTCTTAATTGATATATAACATAATCAACATTTTTTGTAAGAGCTTAGTAATCTAGACATATTTTCAAATTAATAATGGAATTCTTTGTTCACCTCGGTTGAGAAGCTAGAGTGGATAAATATTGACTTTACGCTCTGAAATAAACGATTAATTCATACCTAAAATGAAAAACTAAATAAACAATTCGTCTATTAACATCTCGACTGCTTTCTTACTAAATGTTTCAAAAATTTATTTTCATTCGTCGAAAAACGAGAAAATCCTGCATCTAGACTATGTATATACATATATAAGGAATTCGATCGTTTGTTATCCGGTCACGGTGTGTTTGTCGAGGGCGATATTATCTCATGTTTTAGTCGAACTAAACTGCACCTTCCCGCACGTGAACACGGCCATTCGGACGTTTTCCTTTTTTTTTCAATCATCGCGTGTAAATCTACATACATATACATACTCATACCCACTTTGGTTTAATAAATCATCGACAAAACATGAGAACTGCTTAAGAATTCAAAGGATCTCTTCTTCTTCATTTTGTGGAAAGTAATTCGTCAATCTCTATATACACGTATAGAAAGATTATCTTTAAGGGGAGGTGTGCAAAGTGTCTTATATGAAGTATACGCTTGCATTTGGATAAGAAATTATTCGTTTATACATCATGGACGTATAAAAATTCACGGGGTTATGACGAAAAGTGATTTAGTATACTAAATTGTGTCCTACATACGCATAATATATCGGTCCTTTTTTTCATGGAAGTATTGGCTATACACTCGTCGAGGTAAATTTTTTACATTTTTGGCAGGATGCATTAATTCTCGTGAGGAGATGTCGAACTATTAAATTAGTCGATCATTCTTTTTTTATGTGCAAAGGGAAATTTTTTTATACTCTTGAATTTTCAAATTATCTTAATCGAATATTATTTCAAAACTAACTATAAAACGTTGAGATAATTTTTTGTTTTATTTAATTAAAAGAAAATTGTTTTAAATAGTTTTTTCTATGTTACTTTGTGAATTTTTTTTAATTTTTCATTTAATATTTTAAACGTCATTTTTTCGTTAATCAAGGTAGATCCCTGTAATCTCGGTATGGCATACCCCTACGAAGATGCTAAAAGCTAAATTACCAAGATATATTTTTATCAACTCGAAAGAAGTAACCCTAATAGAAATTTTTAACGATATTTTAAGTATAGATTAGTCACTTACTTTTTAATAACCGATAGAAAATTATCAAATAACTAAAATGTGGAATAAAAATCTTATACATTAAAGTTTTTTTCCAAAATTTAACATTTCAGTAATGATCAACTATAAAATGGATCTCTACGACTATTGAAAAATCTCAATAATCCAGAAATAAAAATTATTATAAAAATGTCAAATCAAATAAAACGACGTTAAGAAATATTTTGTAAAAAAAATTAATCAATTCTTAATTAAAAAGTAACCGTTTAACGATCCCAATTTATGTGTTAAACGTACCTTTTTAACACAAAACATAGTAATTACCATTTCTTATTTCTATACAAGCCCAACGCGTTAACTTTAACTTCCACTATGAAGAATATAAACGTATACACAGGTACTTTTTTTTACAGTTTCATCAAAATAATAACAGAGCATATTTTTAATCGCCATAAAAACAAATCTGTACGATCATTAAAAATTTTATTTGATAATATAGAGACATCTAATATGTAAGTTTAATTCTGTTTAACTCGAAGGAAAAATTAATAAAGATTCCTTCAAGGTTTCATTTAACTCGTCCTGAGTAAAATTTAATTAAGGATTGCTTAAAGCTCTGTAAACTTAGCTTAAGTCTGTAAGTAAATTCTGGTTAATGCGCGTTACAAAACTTTTTAACTAACTTCTTCTTTCTTTGCTTTTTTTTTACTTGTTCTTATAAATACATCGTTTTATTTAAAATTATACAAATAATATAATAACTGTCCTCCGATTAGATACATAAAGTAACGGGGTTACGACTTGTTTCGATTAAACGTGATAATTGTTGAATTAACGTTATGAACGAAAAAAAGGATAACTTAGAATTTCTTATGTTACTTTAAATACTCGTTTCTAACATCGCTCTGATTGAAATGTATTTTTCACCCTGACCATCTAAAAAGTCTACTTTATTATACGAGTGGAATAAAATTGCATTTTATTCCTTCGATCACTTTATTCCCCGTAGACTTACTTCTTTGTTCTTAACACTTCGTTTAAACTTTTTCTACGAATATAAAATTGAATTTATTATATTAAATTAAATATATAAAAAAAATTTACAATATTGAAGAAAATTTAGAAATTAAAAAAAATAAATTGTTATTGCAAAAAGTGACTTTTCAAATGATCAGAGTGAAAAATTGTATATGCACTTCGGGAGAAAAAAGCAATTATTCCCTTGGATGAATTACTGCCAGAAAATAAAGCTCGGGCATAAGTGCCTATGTTACTCCCCAAGTGCATAAATAACTATTAGTAAATGATTATATTACTATTTTTTAATTAATAGTCGTTAAATTATTAATAACTTCGATTATAGTTAATTTTGATAGTACACGCTTAAAAAAAATATACGAGTAAAATACTGACGAGTAACGAACGCAAATTAATGTAATAGAGGATTGTGGTTATATATTATTACGTCGATATACGTGAAAAATATCGACAGTTGGAAAGTCTGCAGAATGGTTGCCGTATGTACAAGATTTACGGAATGGACAAACATAATGACAGACCGTATATAGGTAGTTAGCCCAAGTTGCCTTTGGCATCCTAATCAGCTAGATATTTCGCTTAGGTTCGTTTTATTTACAGGACTCCGCGGGCTCTCAGAGCATCGAGGTTTAATGTATGGCTTAACGCGACCGGCGTCGTTGAATCCCCTACGGGCTTATCCTAACTGCATAAGACACTCCAACTTCCTTGTATTTCACTGGTTAGGATTCAATGTACAACACGTGTTATTTTACACCATTGTTTACGTTTACCGTACGATATTCTTATGCTTTAGTTTTATGATCGGATTATCTATATAGCTATATATATACACATAGAAAAGAAAATCTATTCGTTTTTTTTGTTGCTTAAGGGATTAATTAACTGTTACTTTGAGCTGAAAAAAAATGAGTTTTCCATCTGAACGGAACTTTTATATTTTTTACATTATCGACGTTAAGTATTACATGTAAGAAAATTGTAAGAGTTCATTGTATTTTCTTTGTAAATAATCTATCCATTTGCTAAATTTTAAGAACGCTCTTTTATCAATAATTTGTAATTATTTTTGTACAATAAATATTAGGCTACGTTTTGACTTGAAATTTATATTAAAATTTTTGATAGAAGATAATTTTTAAAAAGTAATGTATATTTTTGCGTAAAATTTATTAAAGAGGGTTGGCTATTAATAAAGGGAGGGTAATAAACTCTTGTGAAAGCATTAATTAATACTGTCTCTTAATTACGTCGATTTTTATGTATATCATCATTGATAAAGATTATGATATCTTAAGTTTATAAGGCAGGCAGGATAAAACTAGAGTATGAAACTCAATTAAACAAGCCTCAAATGTAATTTTTTAGAAGTAAAAGGAATTTGTTTGATTTTTGAATATATAGATTAAAAAAATTCCCGCTTGAAAATGATCAAATGCGAATAAATAGATCTTTAAAAAAAATTCGGCTTAGATGAAAAATCTATTTATTTATCAGTGTATGTTTAATATTTTAACTGGAATTGCATGTATTCATTCAAGAAAAACAAGTTTATAATACAAAATAGAGAGATCTACCTTTATCGATCAACAAGTATTGTATGAAAAATCTGAAAAGAATTATAAGTTTAGTTCAAACATGCTAAATAATTTAACAATACTTAACCTTTAGTCTGCCGGCATGGCTCATATATGGGACAGTAATAAAATTATAGCTTTAATAATGGATATAGATATTTTGATGCATTTTTCTCAATAAGTAGGCTCTCTGATCTCTAAAGTATACAGCTGAAACTATTTTCAAATCGAGGTATTCAAACAACCCGTAGCGCGGAAAAATCCAAACCAGCCTACTAATGAATTTTCGAAATTTTCACCCCCTCGCTAGGGGTAGTTGGGATGCTTACGGTTTTATTGATAACTAAAGGAGTATTTTTGGGGTCTTATTACATTGTAATATCAAGAAAATTCTGTTAAAAATGAATATATATAGTAATTTAAAAAATTTTTTAATTTTTAACATTCACCCGACCGTTGCCAGCTGACTGGCTCATATATGAGCCACCTGTGACCTTGACAACTACTCTGGAGATATGTGGTGTTTTTATGTATAAATTTTGCATATCAAAAATATCAATTTATAAGGCAAAAATTCCGGCAGTCTAAAGGTTAATGAACAACAGTTGTGTATAGGTAATTTTGAGTCAATACAGGGCTCGCTGAACTAAAAAATAATAAATAAAATTGCTTATCTTTAAGATTTGACATGACTTAAATAGAACAAAAATTGAATCGAATCGACACTTCGATAGATATAATTATATTAGACAATATGAAAACACATGAGAGAACTCAAGCGGAAATAAATAACTAATTTCATCGCCCGCATCAAATACATAATTATTTATTTATACGATCAATCCTTTCAAACCTGAATTAATTTAGAATTCTTTAATATTTTTATTTATAATTTTATCACCACTACTGTTTTTAAATGTAGAAGTAGTTTAATACCATCTTATTAATCCAAAAATACTAATACAACATTTTTTTACTATATTTTCAGTAATTTATTCTATAATTTTTTAAATTTAAATTTTTTATCTATGTACATTACAATGTACATTCAGTCTGAAAGGGTTAAAAATCATTCATTGCAAATTAAATAAATATTTAATAGATTCTTTTCGACGCAAAAAAGAAAGCCGAGAAAATTTACGCTGTACACGATGTATGTATGTACGTATATATATATACATGCGTAAAACGTTGTTCACGCGTAATCATCCCGCGCATTTAGAACGAATTTTAAATTTTTACAAAATTTACCACGGGAATTCCCTAAGCGCGCGATACATAAGTAACCCCGTGCATCCTCGTTTCACGGATGAATGAAAATTAAATTTTTTTTCTCCCCCTTGAACGCGTGTGCCACGTCGTTTTGGGACTGTTCGTTCCCATTTCCCAAACAAATTCAATGTAGAAAATTGGAAAAGCCCCAAATTGGATAGATTTATTACAGCCTCGATGGATATAATGACCGTGAAATACGACATAAATATATACACAAATATATAAAAATTACCATGACTCGAATTACTTTTCGGTTTACAAAACGTCGTATGTACATTTATTATTTTGATTACCACGTTGCGCGTAACTTATACATTTAATAAACTTTTCCTTACCTTTCGAAATTTAGCCGAGTCAGTTATATTTAGTTTGAAAAGACACATCCTCGGGTAAAAGGAAAGAAATCGGTATATACGGATAACAAGCTAAACGACAGTACGTGACGAGACAAAATTGAAGGGATTCCTCGAAAGTTCAAAAGACCAGGTGCATTTGCTGAAAATGCCTTTTTCAAACTCTCCGAGTACAGTTAGCTATATATATATAATCTGAAAATTCGGATTTACCTCTTATTTTAAACATGTTTTTAAAAGTTTTTAACGAAATCGGGGTTTACCGGTATACTACTTTGATACGCGTTGCACCTAAAAAGTTGTAATACCATATCGTATTGATCCTATAGGAGAAATCGTATTCCACGTGTAATTTATATTTTATTGTAATACTTATACCGAAAAAATAGTTTTTTTCATTTTTTCTATATTTAATAGAAGGTAAAAAAGTGCATTTAAGAAATTTCACTCTCCAATATAGTCATTTTCTTTTAATTAGTATGATTTGTTCTTCATTCGCTATAAAATTTAGGAAATTTTATTAAAAATATTTTTCTAGGTATATGATATAATATAACTATAGAATATAATATCTTAAAAATATGTGCCTTCCAATGAAATTCTTTTTTTCCATAACCTAGCTATTTATTCACTAAAATTCATAATTTGACAAGTATTAGTAATTTAAGCTATTTTTAAGAGTGTAAGCATATGTTGAATCTAGTTACAATTTATAAAAGTGATACTGAAATTAATTACGGTCAGAATATGGTATAGAAAACTGTAAAACATCAACCGAATGACATTATAATGAAAAACTAAAACACAATTCAAAATTTTTGAAGGTAATGGTAATTCCATTAAACATTAAAAATACGTGGTAAAGTACTTTTCAGCAAAAATATTAAATGGATATACTAAGAAAAAAATTATAAATTATCTTACAATATTTAAGATTTTAGCCTTGTCCAAGGTGTATACACTATACCAATTATCACGAATAAAATTAAGATACTTCTATATCATATACATTTTGTTGTGTATTTTACTAAATTCTACAAATATTTCCATTTTACCAATTAATTACTAAAAACTCTAATTATTTCACTAGGAACTTATATACCTCCCAAGTTCCAGATTTAAAAGAAGATAAACAAATACTTTAAAAATTCTTACGAAAAGTGCTTGTCCTACCTGGTAGGACACAGCTGTTGGACTAACGTAAAAATCAGATGAAACAGCAAAACGAGAGGTTGAGTAAAAAGCAATAAAAGGAACGAGAAGGAGGAGGAGGAGGAGGAGGAGGAGGAGGAGGTTAAAGGAAACGGTCGTTCCCACGGGATCATCGATAACGCAACTAATTCCTTTATTTCTCTTGGGCCGAGTTTACTCCCACATAGACTCGAGTTTTACCCGGCAATTCTCACGTAAAAATAAGCTTGATAACGGGATAATTTTAACTTACGCTTATCCTTAAATACATTTTTAAATAAAATTAAACTTTTACTCGTGATGGAGTAATTCTACATCGAGTTACGGTCCAATTTAGTAGTCTAAAACGATATTCTACATAATAAAGGGATGGATTTTAGAGAAAAATTTACAGTTCGTTGTTTTTGTTTTTACTGATACTTTTTTAAAAACTAAGGATTGATTCTGTTGTACGGTGAAAAATGTATTATTCAAAATGACCATGTAGTCTTTAGTAATGAAATCATAGACAGGCAATATCCAAAAATTAGCAGTAAAAATTGCTAGAAAACTTATATTTTGTTTACTGAAATATCCATTCAATTTTAAATAATTTTTTAAATTTTGACGCTCTATAATTTTTTTAAATAAAATTTACTAAATAACAGATGGTCGGCAATTTTAAGACAAAAATATGCATGATCAGCACTTTCTCAGATAGTTAGCAAAATAATTTTTATAGTAACATTTTTATCTTAAAATTACCGACCATTTGTTTAAAAGTATGGATCGATTAGGTTCTGTATATAACTCCACTGAATTTTGAATTCAACAACATCAGTATGATTTTTCAATCAGATGGTGTAGACTCTGTAATTCGTACTTGACATCCTTTTAAATCTCTTAAAATTATGATTTTAACGTACAAATAGAAAATAATACATTTTTTTATTTATTAAAAATAATACATTTAAATAAGTAACTGATAGCAGCATTACCAACCAAATATATCTCATATGTATCTCGAACCTATAAAGAAACATACTTGTAAAAATCTTGATTTTTTTATCAATATTTTCTCTCTGTACTTTATGTAACACTGATTAAATTAAATTTCATTATATAATTATTTGGGGAGTTACAATTTTATCTTCAACATACGTAAAATATTTATATTGATTAATTTTAATTACGTAATATTAATTAATTGTCAACTACACATATAGCTATTAAAAAAGAAAATACAAATCAAAGTATTTTCAAAACAATTATCAATAAATACCTTACGGTGCATATACAGTTTATATCGATAATTTTATATTAAACTTTTAACGCGCGCAATAAAAGGAAACATTTAATTTTACGAATAACAATAAAATTCAATCGACTTTCTGATAAAATTTAGAAGACCAACATAATTTTGAGAGGAAAATAAATGTCGATTTATACATGCGGCTTATTGTTTAAATTAAATTAATTCCTTTAAACAGTATGCATTAAATTAAAGGACACGAAGGTAACATATTTCTTAAATTAAAAGGAGAAAAAAAGAATTCTCAGATATTAAGCAGTAGGTTATTAATTGAACATACAAAGACAAAGTATTCTTTTATTAAATCTTGGTTCCGTTATTAATAGTAACAGAAAATTGTGCTCGTTTCCATTTTTCCCTATTAAAATAGCCTCGCGATAGACATAAAAAAATGAAAATATGATATAACTATTCCATTCCGACGAGATGGATGCCAGAAGGGACAAACCGTATAGCGAACAAAAAATCCGAGGTGCGTTATATGTAAGTGAATAATTAAAGGAAGATTAATTAAAAATATATGTTAATTATATTTGTATTATAAATTAAAATTTCGATTATCTTTTTTCTTTCCTTGATATACTAAACAAACACATTAACATTCGCTTGCATAGATAATTCACACATAACGTTTTATAATAAAAAAAAAATCACGAACGAATAGGTACAAATAACTTTATTTCTTTTTTTTCGATCGATCGAAAGAGGCGAGCCGCGAAATACACCATTTTCGGTCGAAATCTGCTTTTTAGCTCGAATCATTTATCCGAGAGCCGTTCCAAAACGTTTCCATTACTCGAGGTTATAAAACCCGCCGCGCGAAATTCACGCATTGAATATATCCTGCGCAACTGACTCCAAAAAAAAAACGTCGGAGGGGAAAAAAATCTATTTGGTAAATTCTTGCTTGCTCCCGTGAATGTAGAAAAGTTTTCGCTTCATTCGAGCTAATTCCATTAGCGTGCTGTGTAATTTTACATCTGAAACTCGTTCTATTTGTTTATTCATCCTGATTTACGTGAATCTGAAAGAAAACTCGTAAATTAGGACGAATGACTCGTAATCGATGGAAGACACAGTAAATTGGAAGCCTGAAGAGGATTTAAACAGAAATGAAAGATATAAGAAAATTGTATAGTATTAGAAATAAAAGTCATTCTATATCTTATGAACTTTCCTTGTAATTAAACTAGACATTGAGTAATAATCCTTTAAATATTCGCACTAAATTTAAAATCCTAAAATACTATTTATTTCTTCATCATTCTTACATACATGAAACCTATTAAACAACGCGTATCAGACAAAGAAAAAAAAAACGATTCTTTTTAATCTCGTTAATTACTTCTCGATATTTTAATCACCAGCTAATTTACCTCGCAGTCAATAAAAGCCGCAAGTTTACGTCGTTAAAAAAAAAAGAAAAAAGAAACGAGCACGTAACGATGTACAGAGAGTGGACGGTAGATAAACCCCTTTCGTGGTCAGACGTGGAGTCCCATAAATCCGAGAGTCGCACTGCTTGCGTTTTACTGAAATGAGCCGACCTGCTGCTGTTACGGGAATTCGTAACTCCTCGGTTTAGAGTGCTCACAGTCCACGTTTTGAACGTTACGAAATTCGTAAATTATTATAATTGTGATGGCGATGATCTTCTATTTTTTAATTTACTTTTTAATCTGGACTTCAAATGAAATGTTGTACGATTCGTAAATTTTGGTATGACGTATAAGTGTTATTTTGTCTAACGAGGTGAGATATTCAGGAATTACATTGTTTCTTTTTTTTAATGGACACTTTTTGGGTAGTCATAAATATTGAATTTGTATACACGATCGTTGCCGATGAAAAATTATAATTAACTATCAAACATGGTAATACTTGTCTTTCACTCAGCATTATTGATCTAAAGATTCAAAGGATTATTAATCAATTTTTTGAGAGACACGTAAGTTTAGTAATTTGAATAAAGAAAAATACACATTTTTGTACACTCTCCATTCGTTTGTGTAAATAATCACTCTATTAGAGTTAAAACAGATTGATTCCTTTTAGCCTTAGAATCACTGAGTTTTCACTCCAATAGTGTGATCTTTCTTTTCACTCGAAAAAAAAAATGAAATCATTAAGCAACATTCCATATTTAATTATTTTTAGCAAATTCGGTCTCTACCGTTTTTTATGTCTCTACATAATTTAATTGTGATTTACGATTCTTTCAAATTTTTAAGGTTAAATCGTCTAATTTCACTTCTACTCAAACAAAAATTTACCATTGAAAATAAACAATACCTTTATCATTGACATTTATGTATTTTCTATTAATTGCTGTACAATTGATGATCAATTATAATTTATTCGATTCTAAGATAAATAAAATGTACATATAAATGTTGGATCAAGATAAAATTTATTGTTCAATTCGTACGTCAGGCATGCACGGGTATGTGTATAACAATCCCGCTATAAACGTAAAACAAAATAAAATTGTCGATATATAGGTTGACAAGTGTAGTAAAACAATTCGTTCTCGATATTTATATTACTTTGTCAACTTTGCATATGCGTTAGTTGAAAAAAATGAATATTTATTAATTAATGATGTATTTAAGCAATTAAATCAAAATAATTGTTTAGATAAATCACAATATTTTAAATTATATATATGTACTTAAATATAAGTCTTAAGTAGTACAAATGTTAGAAAGATTATTATATAGGATGGTAAACTCAATGAAAAATTCAAAATTCCCGCACTTTAATTTATCGACTGCGTGGAGTACTACAGTTTTTCGGAATATTAAATGCAATCACAATGGTGCAGTTTTAAAGTAATTGTTACGAAATTAATAATTTTATAAATTTGAGTAACCTTGTAATGGAAGTTTAAAATTTTTTTAATTTTATAGCCATTGATACAGATAGCAAACGGCACTATTATATTGTTGAAATTTTAATATAAAATATTAATTTCTGTTAAGATATAATACGTCTTAGTCGATAGGTGTCTGCTATTTGACAAAAATAAAATCGTGAAACATCGTTACTAAAATTGCCCTCTCGTATATAAACCAAAAAATACATACCCAAAAATTATGAAACTAATCAAACGATAAAATCTCGAATTAAAAAAAAAGTTATGATTCTTAAATAAAGTAGAAGTTCTTAACCCATAAAACGAAGTAGCGACTAATAAAAATAGGTGAAAAAGTTTGATGAAAAATTAAAATAAGAATTTATGTACAACGCGGATGAGAAAAAGAAAAGGAAACAAATCGCCTCGAAAGGTATGTGTGTATATATATATATATATGAACCGGAACGCGGATAGAACGACCATCTCATCTCTCAAACGGTAACATTCCCGTAACGGCCCTCTAATAACCATCTCGTCTATTAACCCAGTTCGACAATATCCAGCCGGCCTCAAGGGAACGAAATGTCCGTCGGTGTTGGCTATATACTGCAAGATGAACGAGCGCGCCTTCGTTTCTGATAATTCGCATCGTGTGTCGAAATGCGATTTTCTTCGAGTCTATATAACTTCCGGTTGTGTTATTATTTTTCTTGATCGATTACTTATTCTTTTTTCGATATTTTTTGAATGTTGATGCATTCGATGCAAATTGAAAGGGGAAAAACGAGTTATCTATTTCACTGACGTTTCGATGATAAAATCGTAAAGGTGAAAGTTTTTTCGTTTATATATTATTTTAAGGTTCTGTTTATATCTAATATTATTTATAATGCACTTTAATGCATTGTCTCTCCTGCATTCATTTATGTTTCATTTGCTGCATTAACTTTCAAAATTTTAATCAATTCGGTTTATCGAGAAAATTAAAACCTATACGATTTTATCGAAACATCGGTAAAACAGCTTGCAGAAGGAGAATTTTTACAAATATAATTCAATAATATTCATAATAAAAATCAAAATATTAATAAAAAGAAAACTAACAATAAATTCGTAATTAATGGCCAACAAAGTATTTTAATAGGACTTCACCTCACCTCCACATCCTCTCTATTCTGAAAATTTTGATTTTATAATTTTCTCATTTAATTGTTGCAACCAATATAATGTAAAGCATATTTAAAAATTATGTTAAACAATATAATTTTGATATGATTCAAAATTCGTACAATAAAATGCGGAATGATAATGTCGGTAAATAAAAGGTTAAAATTAAAAATAGGTCAATTATTACAGGGTTATATATTTAACAAATTCTAATGTTTTCAAGTAAACCCAAACGTTAAGTGTAGTTTCCCATACAGAATATGAAAATCTATTCTTTTAGTTCACGCGTAGAGTTTCTTATTAAAATAATTGTGCTTTCACGTGGTAAACCTGAAATATTCAATCAGTAACTTAAACATCAAGTGATATCAAGTGCGTGTCCTCGTTATCAAACTTTAATTATAATTTTAAAAAACAATTATTTAAACTTGACTAATATGAGTTGATCTCATTTTTGTGATTCTTACAAGTTGAGTAGATGTAAAAAATGAGTTTATTGATCTCTACGAACATATACAATTTGCCGAGTTTTTTCACCGTCATTTATCAAAACTATTAAACATAATTACCAAAAAAATATAAAAATTTATACATAAAATTAAATTATTACACTACACACTCGGTAGCCTCAATAAAACTTTTTCACAAACAATAAACTACATCTTGTTATTTCAGCGTGATCTGAAATAAAATTAGATACACTAAAATTAAACAATTAGATAAAAATTGATAACAATTCAAATTAAAAATTAATATACAATCAACTAAATATTACAATATGTAGTTTTTTGCGTGTAGTGTAACAATTTAATTTTATGTATATTTTTTTTATATTTTTTCGGTAATTATGGTTTATAGCCTTGAAAAGAGACGGTGAAAAAATGTCGACAAATTGCTTCAACTCGGCAAGTTGTATGTGTTCGTAGAGTTCAATAAACTCATTTATTCATATAATTAACTTGGGACGAACAATAAATTCAAACCATCTATTCTTATAACTTATTATAATTTATTTTGTATATTGTATAACTATTCCTGTACAGTTGTTCAATTTTTATGTATACACAAAAATATATCCTGTTATGTTTTATTCGATCTAAATAAATGAATAAATATAAATATATTAATAAAATTACCGTGATAGCAATAGTAAAAATAGTAATGATTTCCTTAGAATTATTATGATTATGTTATGTTAATGTTTGTGATGTCCGTATCAGCTAGTACATTTATACATCGTGCTATCACCGTAATTTGTATTAGAAAATCCTCAGCGTCCAATAACTTATAACTTTATGTAACCTGATACTGTATATAAGCGTAATAATTACTTTTATCAATCGCTAACAATCAGATACATTAAAACGTGAAAGCCAAATTATCATCCACAAATTTAATTCCTTGTACGTTCAAACGATACGAAAATAAAGTCACATCAACAACACACTGAAGCCGCACTCGAAAAATCTTATTATTATTCCAAAAATGAATAACGTAAAAGAAATATGTTTATAAATGATATTGAAAACATTGTTTTTTATACAATAAACCGCATGATAGTTCAAAAAACTAAAAACCAACATTTAATTTGAAAGGTAAATGTTTATACGCGCAAGAGCGGTATATATATATATACAAACGTAAATAACCGAAATGTTATCAAGTATATATATATGTATATATATATATATATGTATATATATATATATGATGAAGATCGTGTACCAGGTACATCATACCAAACGCGAGAGCATCCGCATAATTAGACGAGTATGTAGGAGTGAACTACCGCGACAAAGTGGCCTGATATTTTCCAAAAATAGCCGTCCGCCAAAAGCACTCGGGGTTGGCGAATTATCGAAAACCGATAGCGTCGTCGCGAGACGCACTACTCTCTACAGTCCTTGTTAGTCCATTGACGCGAGCCGATTTTCAGACTCAACATTTCTTCAAGTGTCAAGATTCTTTTTTTTTCTTCTTTTTCTTCTTCTTATAGCAGTAATCGTCTAATCGCTAAGCATCGCGGATCGACAATTATTCATCTTGAGAATTCAAGACAAGTATACATTTAACGTAAAATTATAAATTTAAACATCTAGAGTATTATAATAAATAAAAAAAATAGTATTTAACCTATGAAAATTTAAAATATTTTTTATTTCTGAAATTCAATGAATGGATAGAGACACATAGATAGTAAAGATCGAGACGTTCCTTAAAACCTGTTTTCAAACTCTTGCAAAGAGTGATAATTTTATTCCTAAAATAGGAGCGATAGTATTGCCCATCGCAAAAAATTCCCTATATCTTTAAATAATTGCTACTTACTAATTCTCAGGGAGTGAAGTACTCCGTAAGAGTGAAATGTCGCTTCTCGCTCTTAAAAACCCATCCATTTTTTGTGCGAAGTGGTACGAATTTTAGTAACTTTTTACACCCTGGGTATTAGAAAGTATATAAAATTAAATTTTAGTGTTTAAATAAGTAAATAAGTAAATAAATCAATAAGAATATAACTACGTATAAATTTTTTTATTTAAATATCAATAAAATATAAGTACATTGATCAAAAAATGTAAATTCGATAAACTCAAATTCAGACTTCATGGGAGGTATAGTTTCTAAAATCTACCTCCCTTTAGGTATATAATTAACATACACATGCATTTGAAAAAAATGTTGAAATTTATTAAAGATAGACCTCTTCTTTGTCACTGCATTAGGGGAGACCGGGGCTAAAATTAACATTTTTTGAAAAAATCGTTCTCCTAATTAATTAAAGAATTAGTTTGCTATACTAAGTATTGTTACTTTTTCTTTGCCTATTCAGCGAAGTCATGTCACAGGAATTTTTTGGAAATTATAAATATCTTTTTTTACGAGAGGATTTACTAAAAATCGTTGTCTGTTAATTTTGCCCCGCATGCGGGGTAATATTAACATCTCATTTTTTTATTGTAAAGACTTAGTTCATAATAAATGTACACATTTAACAAATGTAAACAAAAAAATATATTTTTTACTGAATATACGAATAACAAGTGATATACAAATAAAAAAATTGTTAACAAATTATTTCTTTAACACAAAAATAACGCAGGTCTTCGTCTTACAAATTAATTAAAGCTAATAAACATTTGCACTATTAAATAATACATGTATAAACACTAAAATTATAGCAAAGTTCAAATTAATAAAATTAAATATAAATTAATTAGTATTAACAGTGTAATACTTGCCCCGAAAATTTGTTAATATTTACCCCGACAAATTTTTGTTTTTAAATCGTTAAAAAAAATAAAAAGAAATAAAAAAAATAAAAAAAATGTGCGATTAAATATCTTATTTCAAGTAGAATGGGGTATGGTAATTTTAATTTTGTTAATTATATGATATGTAATTGAGAATAAACATTTTTGAGTGAAAAATTTTTCCATTACCTGATCAAATATCGCTGTCTCCTATATCTTATCGGCTCGACGTCCTGCGATCTACTGAAGGTGTTTACATGTTAAAGGGCAATAAACTTTAAGTCTAGAGTCATCTATGAAGTGTATAGAACTCTTCGCATCACTAAGAATTCAATGTTAATATTTACCCCTGTTAATTTTAGCCCCGGTCTCCCCTACTAACATAAAATTATAATTCATTATTTTCTAGAAATAAAAAAATTATCACACTGAAAAAAATGTTCTACTAAAAATTGTTATATTGCTGTAGTAACGTGAATATATACTCGGATTATCGTTGTTTTTATTATTTTTTATAGTAATTTTTATTATAATTGTCTTCAAAATTACTACATACATTTTAATACTTGCTACAAATTATAGTATCAATTTCTTTTTTATTTAAACAATTTCAATCTATGACTGGAGAGATTATTTTGCAAATAGTAACAATTATGATAATTAATGAAACATATATTATATTCACTTTATTACGACATATAACAATTTTTAATAGAATAATTTTCTAACAAGGAGAGGCCGTACCCTTTGGAAAATGGTTCTTTACCAAACTCTAGGATATGATTTCTACAATAAAAATATGAAGAAAAGAAAAGAAGAATAGAGGCCTGCGATGGCTCGGTCGGTTAGGGCGCTGGGCTCGTAATCTGGAGGTTCCAGGTTCGATTCTCGGCCCGGGCCGATTGATACAAGCACCACTAGGGAATGTATTTTCAACAAGTGCTTTCTTCACCAAGACATCGTATGACCTCCGTCGCTAATTAGCACCGATGTGGGAGCATAAAAAGAGCGACGTTAAAATAATAATAAAAAAATATGAAGAATGCCGGAGATTAGTGTCTAATGCCCTTTTTTTACGATACATATAGCCAAATAACAAAAAATCTCATTAGAGAACCCCTTAACTTTGATTGCTTATAACTTTGAAACAATTAATGATGAACATTCAAACTAAGTTTTATAACAAAGCTAAGTTGAAGTAAATACATTTTGAGAAAAAAATAGCTTAAATATCTTGATTTGGTCATAAGTTATGAAAGAAATAAGAACTAGACGAAAGAAATCATTAAATTTGTTTAATTAAAAAGTTCGTTTAATTTTTATTTCTTCCATAACTTATTACCAAATTAAGATATTTAAACTTTTTTTCACAAAATGTATCTACTTGATCTCCGCTTTCTATTAAAATTTAGTTTGAATGTAGATCAAAGATAAGAGTTTTTTTAACGAGATTTTTCGTTGTCTGTTAATTTTGCCCCGCATGCGGGGTAATATTAACATCTCATTTTTTTATTGTAAAGACTTAGTTTCATAATAAATGTACACATTTAACAAATGTAAACAAAAAAATATATTTTTTACTGAATATACGAATAACAAGTGATATACAAATAAAAAAATTGTTAACAAATTATTTCTTTAACACAAAAATAACGCAGGTCTTCGTCTTACAAATTAATTAAAGCTAATAAACATTTGCACTATTAAATAATACATGTATAAACACTAAAATTATAGCAAAGTTCAAATTAATAAAATTAAATATAAATTAATTAGTATTAACAGTGTAATACTTGCCCCGAAAATTTGTTAATATTTACCCCGACAAATTTTTGTTTTTAAATCGTTAAAAAAAATAAAAAGAAATAAAAAAAATAAAAAAAATGTGCGATTAAATATCTTATTTCAAGTAGAATGGGGTATGGTAATTTTAATTTTGTTAATTATATGATATGTAATTGAGAATAAACATTTTTGAGTGAAAAATTTTTCCATTACCTGGATCAAAATATCGCTGTCTCCTATATCTTATCGGCTCGACGTCCTGCGATCTACTGAAGGTGTTTACATGTTAAAGGGCAATAAACTTTAAGTCTAGAGTCATCTATGAAGTGTATAGAACTCTTCGCATCACTAAGAATTCAATGTTAATATTTACCCCTGTTAATTTTAGCCCCGGTCTCCCCTACTAAAATAAAATTATAATTCATTATTTCCTAGAAATAAAAAATTACCACACTGAAAAAAATGTTCTACTAAAATTGTTATATTGCTGTAGTAATACGTGAATATATACTCGGATTATCGTTGTTTTTATTATTTTTTATAGTAATTTTTATTATAATCGTGTTAAAAATTACTGCATACATTTTAATATTTGTTACAAATTATAGTAACAATTTCTTTTTTATTTAAACAATTTCAATCTATGACTGGAGAGATTATTTTGCAAATAGTAACAATTATGATAATTAATGAACATATATTATATTCACTTTATTACGACATATAACAATTTTTAATAGAATAATTTTCTAACAAGGAGAGGCCGTACCCTTTGGAAAATGGTTCTTTACCAAACTCTAGGATATGATTTCTACAATAAAATATGAAGAAAAGAAAAGAAGAATAGAGGCCTGCGATGGCTCGGTCGGTTAGGGCGCTGGGCTCGTAATCTGGAGGTTCCAGGTTCGATTCTCGGCCCGGGCCGATTGATACAAGCACCACTAGGGAATGTATTTTCAACAAGTGCTTTCTTCACCAAGACATCGTATGACCTCCGTCGCTAATTAGCACCGATGTGGGAGCATAAAAAGAGCGACGTTAAAATAATAATAAAAAATATGAAGAATGCCGGAGATTAGTGTCTAATGCCCTTTTTTTACGATACATATAGCCAAATAACAAAAAATCTCATTAGAGAACCCCTTAACTTTGATTGCTTATAACTTTGAAACAATTAATGATGAACATTCAAACTAAGTTTTATAACAAAGCTAAGTTGAAGTAAATACATTTTGAGAAAAAAATAGCTTAAATATCTTGATTTGGTCATAAGTTATGAAAGAAATAAGAACTAGACGAAAGAAATCATTAAATTTGTTTAATTAAAAAGTTCGTTTAATTTTTATTTCTTCCATAACTTATTACCAAATTAAGATATTTAAACTTTTTTTTCACAAAATGTATCTACTTGATCTCCGCTTTCTATTAAAATTTAGTTTGAATGTAGATCAAAGATAAGAGTTTTTTTAACGAGATTTTTTGTTATTTGGTTATATGTATCGAAAAAAGGGCATTGGACACTAAATCTTCGGGTTTCTTCATATTCTTATAGTATTCATATTCTAGAATTTGGTAAGGATCTGTTTGCCAGAGGGTCTGGCCTATCCTTATAAGTGTACTAATTATTGTAATAATATATGGTTACACTTTTTATTTGAGGTTTTATTCAATTTCATTATACTCTGTTAGTAATTCAATCATTTTAAAAAATTCTTTCAATTTCTATAAGGGTATAACTAAAAAATACATTTAAAATACATTTTAAAATATATTGTTAAGCTATAATCAGTGTAGTCTAATCAATAAATTATCGCCTAATTATCTAGGTCTGACATCAAGTATTCCCTAAGAGTGAATTCGAATCTAAGTTCATGCGCGGAGTCACTTAACTACCTAATAATAACAATCTTTTTATTTCTATAATATGTATATTTTAATGTAACTTACTTTTGGTAGGTTTAAGAAAATTATTCATTGGTTTTAGGTTAGAACGTACCAAATATAAGTATAGTGAATTTTTTTAAAGAACAATAATTACAAAATTTGTTCGAGTGAAAAATTACTCCTCAAACCAAAATTTCATTCTAATCAAGATGCCGAATTTTACAAGAATCAAATTTTTATCTAAATATTTTTTTCAGGGTAGTGTTTTATTTAGTAATTTAGTGATTGGCGGTAGCTTCGAATTGCCTTATTCACTTTAACGCATTTATATAGAATAAAAAATTGGTAAAAGAAAAGATATCGATAATCATTAGAGAAATTAATTTGCGTTTTAATGAACACTAAACTATATTCCTCTCTTATAAGCATTGATTTTTTTAAATCTCTCAGAATAATTCACTCCAACGGAAGTTGTATTATATTAAATAAGATATATTGTTTTAAAGAGTCAAAAAAATAACGCATATAGAAAATGTATTGTAAAATCTAAGTGTTCTTAATACACAATTTCATCTTTTCAATGGTATTCGAGAAACAATTTCGTCTTATTCTTCGATTTCCTACGACGGTATTACTTTTTTTTTCTTTTCGTTTTCTTATATCCTACAAGGATTTTCCACGTGGATGTATACGAATTTTTCACGGGAACGAAATTTTTCGCTCGCACGGCACGCATCATCATCCCGTGAGTGGCGTTGAAGAAAATCGTTGAATATGGAAGTTTATATCGATCGAGGTAAAAAAAAGAGTGTTTTTTATCGAACGCTATAAACAAATATTTTTTTTTTAATATTAGCCCTTTTTTATAAACAAATTACCAGGAATTTAATATAAAAAAGTTTCATTTTTACTATCGGAAATAGATTTTGCACTTTGGCATTTCAAACATTTAACGATATAAATATAGATTAAATTGGCATTGCGTCAAGTACTTTCTTTTTTCCTCCTTCCGAGTTGCAGTTACGTTAAATTACGAACAACAATGTATAACGATAAATATAATTAATACAAAATTATTTTTTTGGTACATTATCGCATTTCTTAACGCGGGACTTTTCGCGCACCGGGGAAAATTAATTATATCAAGTTCGTAAGTTTTATTATTATTACAATGTCAGAAAGTTAAAAGCGTGCCGGGAGAAATTTACGGGTGGGTAGAAAAGTCCAGCTTGAAAAGAAGAATCTAATTTGACTTTAATTAAATATTTTTTTTCTTTTTTTTTTTACATTCAACGTAAATTCGCAGTTTAATATTACAGATTTACGTCCGTAGTACATTAAAACGCGTAACTTTCTAAATTCCTTTTTATTTCTAAAGAAAATAATAAATCTTTAAACTTCGAGGCTTTTCGCGCGCGCGTATGTGTATAAACAACGAAATGTGCGTTATTCAAACTATCCTTACACGTATCGCGGAAAACGCGTTTATGATAAATTCACGGGAGTTTATTTTCCTTTTTTTTTATACGACAGCCGTGAAAATTTCAAATCCACGCTGTATAACAGGGATGATTTTTAAAGGAGAATGAAATATGGATATTTTTTTTTCTTTTTTTGATAAAGTTTAATTAAAATAAGTGTCACGAATTAATTACATAAACAGTGTATATGTATTGCTATAGGTAATTAAACACTTTTCGCAGTCGATTGGACATTACATCGGTTTAATCAAACGAATAATTTTGATTGTCCCTTATCGTTAATTGTTAAATGCATTTCTCCTTTAACGTGCCAGTCGTTCGTTTTGTAATAAAACAAATCAGCTGTGAAATGGATACTTTATATTAAGTATAACTGTATCGGGATCGACTGAATACGGCATACGTTTCGTTACCAATAACTACTCTTTATATATACTTTGTATAAAAAATATTATTTATATTCCTTTTTTTTCATTATATTTTAATGTTTAATTATTTGCACTTCGAGTTCACGTTTCGCGGTGTCATATTATAGATTTCAAAGTATGAAAATAGACGGTACAATATGTAAATCAATAATTTTATACATTTTTACACTTTTAAAAAGTGTGAAGTATGAAAATTACACTTTTCTAAAGTGTAAAGATGTTTATTTACATTTCCTACCGATAATTTGTTTACACTTCAGAATTTAGAGTATATGGAAATTTACGCAGTATTGAATTATCGAAATTCTTTAAAATTTGATTTGTAATTTCAATTGATTTTAAATAATTGCAATTTTTACTTAAAATCGTTTTTAATTGTTATCAAATTTCCAATAATTTCAAATGATTGCAAAATATTGCAAATTTTAACTAATTTCTACATTGATTTCATATAATTTAAAAATTGTAACGGCAAAATTTATTAAAAAATGCTTTTATCATTAATTTCAAATTTCAAACTAATTCGCAATTGATCTCTATTTTCAATTGTTTAAAAAATTGATTTCAAAATCATTTTTTAATTATTTTATAATTGATCTGAAAATTAAAATGATTTCAAGCGCCACCTACAATTTAAATGACTTATTCCAATACTAGCCATACATACTGTAATCATTTCAAACGATTTTGTCTAAAACTTACACGTTTACAACGTGATTTCAATTTGCTTTCGTAATAGAGTTCGTAATATTCCATAATTTAAAAAGTGCTTATACGATTACATTTCTAATTTGATAAAATCGTTAATTAAAATTAATGTCTAACACCCCACTTTCCATACAAATTATATAAGAATCTTACCCAAAGAAAATAAGAAACGACACGACGGCGACATTAAACATAAAAATGTTTTTTTTTATCATTATCGTCGGAAAGTAAAAGGCATACCGAAATAAAACTCTTAGTAAAAACGTTTAAAGTGCCTCCTTCGTCAGCAGTGTAACAAGATTTCGTAGGCGAGACGCCCGATAAAAACCAAAATGAAGATAGGAGAACCAGTGGAAAAAGGTGGGATAATAGAGCAACGTTAGGATAAAAGAGAAAGAGAGAGAGAGAGAGAGAGAGAGAGAGAGAGAGAGAGGGAGGGAGGGAGAAGGAGAAAAGGCGACACGCTAAAAAGCTGAGAGTACGAAAGGAGGGTATGGTGGTGTGATGCAAGGTGCCTCCGTAAAATGCGATGGAAAAGAAGAGGCGAAATATTTTTATGACGGGACATCAACTTTGCGGTCTTTGTTTCTTTTTTCCACTTGCCTCTATATACATATATACGTCGGTTTATTATAACCCCGGACTTAGATTAATAAACGTATGGAACGCCGCGCGTTATATTTTCTTCATATATATATATAAACATATAGTATAAGTATATATATATATATATATTTATATTTTATTTCCATACTTTTTTATCGCAGCGAATTATTCAAATTAACCTTTAGAAAATATAATTAGTAGGAGAAACATGATTAAGACAATAAACTAATATTTATTGTCGAGCAATCGCATCGACGACCCAACGCCTCTTAAATTGAAGATATACACGTACAAATCTATAGAGACAAATGAAGCCTATTGTCACGGTGTGTTTGGTTGGTCCCTGTACTTCCGGTTTGTGTGGCATATTCTGCCCACAGGTGATGATGACCGGACGTACGGTAAAGTCGATTAACAATGTTTATTCACCGGATGTTCCTTTAAATAACAATATTTACATTTATCTTGTATACAATATGTACGTAAATGTTTTTAACAAACGTCGCGTTAGTTAATACGAATCGATAAAGTCGTAATGATATTTTTAATATTGGGTAAATGTAATTTGAACTGCAAGTTCACCTCGCTAGGGGTTTATAAACATAGATTATAAATATTTATAAAATTATTATTATTACTTATTATTTATTTTTTCGCTACTTATATAAAAATTAAAAGTTTAGGATATTTATTTACTTTTTATTATATTGATGATTGAGGTTTGAAAGATATAAAATATTAAGATTTTTACATTTAATACTATTTAAAGGATATATCGTACGCAACTTTTTCCTTTTCTAACTTATTGGTATATAATATCTGCACATAAAAATCGGCATAAATAAAAAATAGCATTTAATTATAATTAACTCTATAGAGTCATTCTGAGAGTTGATTGACTTTACTTTACATGGATAAATAAATTGTATCTTTTACAGTGAAATGACAGACTGACAAAGTCCAAACAATCATTGAAGTTTACGTTAAATAGTAAATGGATATTCTTGCAAAAATTGTAAATTTTTGAGTTATTTTTATCAAATTTCTAGTCAATTCTTAGATTTTGATAGTCAGATTTCATTACTGGAGATTATTGTTATAGTTTATCAACAATTTATCAGTTTTTAAACTTAAAAGTATTAGTTTATTATATCTTGGAATACGAAAAGATTAGTTTTTAAATACATAACTATAGAGGACATAATATACTTAAAATTCTTTGATTTCAATTTCTTTGAATAAACTTTCAGAACATTGAACCAATTATCTAATTCTACTACTTCTAATTATTACAATAAAAATAATAGTGATAGTAATAACAATTATAATTATAAAAATCACTTTATTAAGCTCGGAACTACTACAACCATAAAAATATCAAAAAAATTATCTAATCATCTCCAAAAATTATCTATATTTACCACCCATTTTTTAAAACTACCCTATACACTTATACTATTTCAAAAATCTTTACGTTTTTCAGAAGGAAATAAATAGACTGTACACACACAATAGACAACTTTTTCATTCCGAAAAAGAAAACCGTGTATACAATGACTCGGTATCTTTTATTTCGATGCGTGTACGTTCGCTATATACACGCGCTCAACGATTTTTCCTATATATATTTTTATCTTTTTGGACGAACCGGTTGATTTATCACTAGCCGTACGCATTCGAAAGTGTTGGCGACGTTTTTAACGTTTTTAGTTCCCACCAGCAGCACCAGCAGCACATAGATGATGATTTATGTTCCTAAGCGCGTCGACGACGCAGTATATATATATATATACAGTACTTCGCGAATTGATGATCGATTTTGATGAATTTTCTGAACGACTCCGTCGCTCGAGATTATTAGTTCAATTTTACCAAATTGTTCATTAACTCGAATATGACTTTTTTGGCTGATTGTCGACACTTCTATATTTCAGTATTAAGTAGCTTCTGATTGTTATCTTTCATTATATTTATCAATTATATCTAAGAAAATTCGTTTTTTAAAGTTGGACACGCTGATTGCGTTTACCGACAGTTTTGACTTCATCCAACTGAATTTTCACGATTAATACAATTTGTTACCGCGCGCAACTATATTTATTAACTAAATATAAATATTTATCGATGCAATAAATATTAAACGAAATACATATACTACTTTTTTCTTTTTGAACCATCTTTGACGTTTACTGTACGATAAAACAAAATTACGTTTTTCTTTTCAACGAATCATTACACGTATCTTATTTTATTTAATGTTGCATTGAAATACAATTACAATGTAACAAAAAAATCATAATATGTTTATAGTAATTTTTATAATTTAATTTATAACAAAATTGTCAAATTTATGATAATTTAAGTATATATTCTTATAATCATACTTTTAATAAACCATATTATCTCAGTGTAAACATATATTTTAGAACAATTAATTTCCTTATTGTACCAAAATCTGCATAATTATAGACTTCATCATAACGAATACACGTTTTCCTTAAACTGTAATATAAAATATCAATTTTCGTAACTTCTCAAACGATAATAACACTTAGAATACATTTAAATTATGCTTAAAATAATGATATTATATTTCAAATTAAAGTTTTCTATACATGTGGAAAAAAAAACAAGATAAAAAAATTGTGAATTATTGGATGTTACAGTGAGCTTTGAAGGCGTAAGCCGCAGTTAAGCCAAGGAATGGAGGCCTCGTGGCAGTTGGAGCAGCGAGAGCACTGCCATAACTTTTTGCTTGGGCGCGCGACACGGACGCTCAGACAAACTGCGAGTAAGTATATTTTATCAGTTATTTTTTCTGGAAAAGTAACAAAAAAGTGCAAACTTACCGTATACCAATAATTAAAATGTCATACATTTTGTGTTCCTTGGAGTGCAAAAAAGTTGTATAAATATTACCTAAAACTTAGTTGAGCATCTAATCTACGACTGTTTTAAATAGTGTTTTTCATTTTTATATATTTTAAATTTTTTAGTCCGCAAGTCGGATGATTCTTATGATGCGAACAATCTCATCTTCTAATACTTCTAGTTTAATAAATATGATATAGCGTTACTCCACTAAAATTTCCTAAACCAAAGTGACAATTTTTATTCGACCCTTAGAAAAAAAAAATTTCAGGAGTGACTTCAACCATTACGCATTGTAGTAAAAATAGTGAAAAATCACTCCAAGGTATTAGATATTATAGAAGAAAGCTGTTTACATAACTTCTATATCGATCGTTCTCAAATTTACTTTACGCCGACCGCATCAATTTTTCTCCAAATGTTAAAATAATCTCGAAAACATATTGGAATCGAACTTGATTTAAATAAAGTCCATAAAATTGATATACGTCGTTGGTATACCACTCGTGGTGTATAACGTATGCCTCGATTATTTAAAGGTATTCTATGCAAATATAAATAGATAAAAGTGGATATATTTTATTTACTTTCGTATTCCGTTTGAATAATAAATTTGAGTAAATATATAACGAGGAAACGTTATTAATTATAGTTAATCCCGGTTATTATTTTTTTTCATTTAATTTTTTTAATTATTTTTAATCACATATATATGTCGAATTGTCAAGTGCGATAGAAAGACAAGTATTTCAAATTAGAATTATTATACCGAAAAAAATGTTATACTAAATACTATTCTTTTACTAGGGACCTTCCTTTATAGGGACACACTTATGTTATCGTAATTTTTATTGTATAATTATACGTATATGTAAAGCGTAATTTGTAACAAAAATTACAATATAGGTGTGAATTATTTACTAAAAAATAGTAAAAATTACGATAATGCGGTTGTTATATAATTAAATGTATAGCAATATTTAATGCACCAATTTTCTGAGGGTATTATTAATCAGTAATTATTATGATTATAATATTAATAACATTTAAACATCAGAAAATATGTGTATATATTTAAAATTGTATTTTATGTAAAATAACTAAATAAATGAGATATTGTATAAGTAATAAAACTAAATATTGATAAAAGAACAATTGCAGATGAAGGAAAGGAGTACAAGGGAGGATTTCGGTGGCCATTGGAGCATCGTCTACTGGGGGCTCGTGGTCGGGGTATAACGTCGCTAGACGCCAGGATAGGCGTCATGGGCCCTCGACCCCATCCACTTGTGTACCACTGAGAGATGCACGTAGTTGGGGCCGAGGCCCAGCTAGTGAGCATGTGGCTCACTAGAGAATGAAGAAGCAAAACGTCCGGACTTTATCGTTGATCGTCTGCACGTTTACCTATCTCCTCGTTGGCGCAGCAATCTTCGACGTTCTCGAGTCCGAGACGGAGAAACGACGCAAGGAAGCTCTGGACGGTATCTTTCTTTTTACTATTTTTTACGAACACATTTTTTTGAATTATGAAATCAATGTACATGATCGGAGTCCGGAAAAATATGTCGTATCCCCCAGCTGATTTGACAGTTTGAACTTGATCAGACATAAAACCGTATTTTTCCGTAAATTTTAAAAAAATAAAAATTTATATTGTTTAACAGAGTGCATTAAAGAAATTTTTTTTTCTATAAAGTATCTACATTTTTTTGGATAAAATTGTAAAAAATACGCAGAAATAAAATTTCATATTTATTGATTTCTCTTAGCGTACGTAGAAAAATGAAGTAACCTAGAATTTTACCCTAAAAAATTGAGTAATATTTATTCAGTTTTTCTTTCAGTCTGATTATTAATGTTCGAGGCTTCGATAATTTTCATTAAAGAAAAAAAAAATTATGAATCTAGATTCTATTGAAACTCGCATCACTTACTACTGTTTTATAACTTTCATAAGTATTTTAAAAATTAATGTAACAGCACGGTACAAATTTTATGATTTCCTTACCCTAATGTTCTTTAATAAAGTTAAATAAAACAAAAAAAAACGTTTAAAAAATACTTTGTAAAGTTAATGTTTATCAAACTTGTATTTTATTAAAATATTCTGTTCATTAAAACCGTACCTAATAAAATTTGAAACTCGACAGATACATGCACACCTAAAACCTAACCTTACATATTACATCAAAGTCCACCAAATATCATCCCGAATTTTACAACAAACAATTTAATACTTCACGTTTTAAATATCAAACCTAAACCACTTGAATTTTCCGTATATATAAGAAAAATCTTAGCAATGGTTTCTCAAAGAATTCTATTTAAATGTAAATTCACCTATATGTAACTAAAGGTATGTAACTAAAAGACTACGCCTATTATATATATAAATATAAACACACAGTTATATACCGAGCAGTAAAGATAACCAAATCGGTTTTAACGGAAGTACATTCAAAATAGAAGCTAAATAATAAATTGTAGTTTCATGTACGACGCATCGCAAGTAGAATATACAAAGTTCGGTCGGACCTTAAACACACCGTACGCGAACGTGCATACACACACACACGCACATACGCATACACACATGATTTTCAGTTCGATAGTTCAAACTAACTATATATACGTATATTACACCATTTCCCGCACGCGTATAAACAATATACTGTATTTTTAGATGGTATAATATTTGAAACCCAGTGTATCGCTTGAACAATCAGGACAAAATTACCATTTCTCCCCAAAATGCGTTCCTCCTTTTCGAATCCTTTGACGTGAAAATATTATATATACATATACCGAACTGAAGAAATAAACAGCGAAATACGCGAGTGTGTGCAAAAAAAAAAGAGTAACGAAATTATTGTTTCCGTCAACGATATATCCGTGCGATTATTTAAAACATTTGTCCACGTCAGTTTAACGCAAACGCGGCATTGAACAATAAAATTCGACGCGAACGCGTCGTAAATATTTAGTTGTGTGATTTAAAAAATTAGCTCGCGTAAAACGCGTGTGTATCGGAAGTACACCGGACCGTAAAATTCGGTCGGAAAAATTCAGTACAGTATTTATGAAAGAAAAAAAAATTCATTGTTTCGTAAATTTTTATTTCGAGCACCGGTACCCGGATGCACCTGAATATCACGTCGTTATTGCAGTATTATAGAATCGTTTTTAAGCTCTCTCTCTCTCGCTCACTGCATGATAGAGTATAAGAATTGTATTTTGTTTGTTTATAACAAAAAAAAACTTAATTATCAGCTTACTAAACGAAGTATAAAGAAATTTCATGAGGTAAAAAAAATCATGAAATGATCGAAGGTGAATGTTTTTGTTTATAAGTTTAACACTTTGAAATAAGAATAATTTAGAGTTTAAATTTTTTAAAAGATCAACATGCTCAATTTTTATATTTTATAAAATGTAAAGTGATTATTTTTTTAAAAATTACTTAAGTGCTCAAAGTAAAAATGCTGTTATATTTTTTCTTCATAATTGGATACAAAACGTGAGACTTCGTTGAATATACGTTAAAAGTTTGTTTAGACAAAAAACATTTGTTATTCAAAATTATTAGATATATTCTATATTTTATCTAATAATAAAAATGTGTGCCTAAATTATGTTAAATTATGTTTTTTTTACCAATAACTGACCAATAATTTTATATTAATGGCCAAAAACCGTTTTCATCTAACCAAAAAATGTCTTAAATCCCTAAATTATTCCCGTGCTGTGCATCAATTTTTAAGTTATAAACAAACTGTGTTTCCACAGTAAATTTTCTAAGAATGATGTCTACCTGTATACATTTTCATCAGGGAAGTAAATTACGTGATTACCTCATTGGATTATCACTTAATACATCAACAATGTTTTCCAAAAATAAAAAATATTACTACAGATTCTAAATTACTATTGAAAACTATTATTGTTAAAAAGTAATAAATAAGAATTAGCCCAAAAGAAACGCTGAATAAAATATCAAATATTATAGGTAAACAACAACCTAATTACCCTCCATAATTCTAATAAAAAATCTAATAAAATTATACTGTTCCACAATAATTTTTTGGCATTAAATTTTGGTATAGATGTTTAATCAAAGAAATTTACAGATCTTTTCTTCTCCGCGTAGTCGCACATAATTACGTATTATATCAAAATAACCTGACATAAGCATACTGATTTAATATACCCACATGGTACGCCTATATCTAACACGATATCCACGTATTCACAGCCGTTGAAAGAATGGTCATACGCAAGTACAATATAAGTGTCGACGACTTCAAGATCATGGAAACGGTGGTACTGAAGACTGAGCCCCACAAGGCCGGTCAGCAGTGGAAATTCGCTGGGGCGTTTTATTACGCCACCACGGTCCTCACTACCATTGGTACGTTAAATTTTCTACGCTACATAAATTCCTATGTTACGCCGACTTTCTCCTCTCCTTTTTTCTTTTATTTTTATCTTTATCGTTAAACGTAAAAACTTTGGGTTATATCCTTGTGCGGGGCGTGTGTATATACATTTCTAGATGTGATAATGCGATTCGACGTTCATTATGAATCGGAACGTTACGTAACGGGGGTTGGTTTAAAATCGTTACATGTCTTTAATGTTAAATAATCATTGTGTTTTATTAATTATTTTTTTATAAATTGTTGTTACCTTGTTATATACTGTTTATTTATCTGTACTACGTGTATATAGAAAGTAAAATGAAACTTACACAGAATGATGTAGTTAAACAGTATACAAATGCACTGCACATTTTGACATTGTAATTTATTAAAATTATTTATCAAAATTTTTATAATTGTGTAGAATTATCCTAAGATTTTATAAATGTGTAATTGTATATTTATGTAAATTGTAACGATTGCAAAGCTAAATTTTTTAATAAAATTTTGTTGATAATCCTCGGACGTACTTAGACTATTAAAATTGCAACAGTTTTATTCAACATTTAAATATATTTGTACTAAATCTTTAAAACGACATGTAATACAATTTGAGCGTATCTAAAAATTTGTGATATTATTTATTTACAATAGATATATACCTAATTTTATAAATAACATTATAAAAAATAAAAGGATTATTTATGTAAATTCTTTTTTATATACTATTTCTTATGTCTATCATTATAAATATGATTTACATTTATAATATTACTTAATTGTATTAAATATATACATCAATTTTTACTATAAAAGTTTTCTTTTTGCAACTAGAAAAAGAAAATAATTTAAAAAAGCATAGATTTTTATGTAGTAATGAAATGCATTCTTTTACCATGGATTGTCCATTTTTATTTTACCATTTAACAAAATAGATTTGAACTTAAACAATGTTTTTAATAATAGTCAAGGTAAAATACAATAGAAAGTTTTACTATTTTAAAGATAAAATAGTTGGTGTTAAAAATGTTTCTATTTATTGTGCAATTTCCACAGTATTTTTTGCAGATGATTTCTATTATACTAAGGAAAATATTATATTAAAAATATCATATATATTAATTTTAGTTACAATTAAATTAAAAATGTTTAATAATTACTATTAAAGAAGCCAAATAAAATATTTCCGATAATCTAACTAAATATCCACTACAAAATATAATAATTCCGAATATACCTGAACGCATGGTAAAAATGTATAAAAAAGTATAAGAAAAAAAAAAGTAGTAAATTGATTACTCGCAGGTTACGGACACTCAACGCCGAATACGATAAGCGGGAAACTTTTCACCATGTTCTACGCGATAGTCGGCATCCCATTGGGCCTCGTAATGTTCCAGAGCATAGGAGAACGGCTGAACAAGTTCTCTTCGGTCGTTATACGAAACGTAAAGCGGCTTCTCAACTGCAAGGACATTCAGGTATCTCTCTCTCTCTCTCTCTCTCTTTCTCTTTCGCTCTGTCTGTCTCTACGTATAAAAGCCGATTTTACTAAATTTACAACCAACCGCACCTTTTCCATTACCATTGCATATATATATATATAGATATATGCGAATTCGGCGATTTGCATCCCGCGAATTTCAGGTGCACCAAACACCCAGGAGCTAATTGTATCTCGTTGAATAATTTCGGTTGTAAACTCTGCGCCGCACAACACACGGTGGGTTGAAAATTTTATTATATACGGTTTAACGTTCTGACAGTATCATTATGCAGAGTTTCGCAATGTACAAGAATGAAAATATGTTTGTTTCGTTTAAATTTCTTATCGCGATTGTATTATGTAGTCGAAAGTTTTTAAAACTATCTTTTCCGAGGAAATTCCTTTTTTTCTAGTCGGAGAACTTTTCGAACAATCAAACAAAAAAAATTTAATGAACTTCTAAGCGCTACGCAAATTTTGGTGGTTTTATGTGAATTGTATATACGGGTAGTTGAATTTTTTGTTCGTCCAGTGTAATAATTAAAAGGATGGATAATTATTGATCTTCGTGAAATAAATAAATTATTTCTGACGTTTTGGATGATTTAATGCCATCTTTTTTCAAGGTGTTGACACGAAAATGTGAAAAATAAAATATCAATAACATAATAACTTCTATTTAAACCTTTGTTTATTAAAATATTTTAAACACTTTAAAAATGATACTTTATAACGTACTTTATGAAACTTTTTAAAATTTAACAGATACTTTGAAGTATTGGAACTATATATGAACGAGAGAAAGTTCGAATTTAAGCTCTTATCATAAGTACTTTTTTTAAAGCTATAAGTGATAACTAGAAGTTTATTAGAATCGGACTATACTTTCTTCTAGATTTTTCAAAAAATTATTATAATAAATCGTTACTCTTCACTTTTTTACAAGATTCGAACTCTCACTATTATTCATCATTATCAAATTCATGAAAAAATAAAATAAACCAATTTTCTCTTAAGCTGTATACAAAATCAATGTAAATATAAAAAACGAAATACACGAAGTATATAGGTAAAAATGTAAATGATATATGAAACTGTGTAATAAAGGCCTCGGAAATCAACTTGATCTGCGTGGTGACGACTCTGTCGATACTGACGATCGCCGGTGGCGCGGCGGCGTTTTCCCGTTACGAGGGCTGGTCCTATTTCGACTCGGTGTACTACTGCTTCATCACCCTGACGACGATCGGTTTCGGCGACATGGTGGCCTTGCAGAAGGACAACGCCCTCGACAATAAACCCGAGTACGTGATGTTCGCCTTGATCTTCATCCTCTTCGGCCTGGCAATCGTGGCTGCCTCCCTCAATTTGCTCGTACTCAGATTCGTCACTATGAACACGGAGGACGAGAGGCGAGACGAGGCCGAGGCTCTCCAGGTAACGTTTTTCTAAACATTTTTTATTGACTCGTCCAACGGGGGATTGCACATTTTAATTGTTTAGTGACCGAGTCGTGGATTGATGACTTAAACGACGACATCTTGCATTTTAAAGAAAAATATTGAAAATTCGACTGTTGAATAAGGATCTTTTTCGTTATACGCCGTACAAAAAATTTGAAGTTTTTGTGTACAAAACTTAGATGGATTTTAATAACCGAATAAAAAAAATTTTTATATATTGCATTTTCTTGTATTCGGTAGATTTTTGTCCTAAAGAAATAATAATGTAACCCCGAGTATATTATTTCTTAACTTTGTTAATATATAAACTTATAAGACTTTAAATTTAAATAATACCAGTGTCAAAAAAAATTATTATTATTATTGTGTTAGTTTAATTTCGCTTATTAAATAAAAATAGCAAAAATAAATAAAAAAAATTTTAAGTGGCGTGTAACGAAAATGTACCGAAAAAACAATCGTTTTTGTGTGAAATTTATCAGTGACTAATAGTATTCGAGTAGAGAATAACGATGTCTTTCATTTTTCATAGTTTATGAAATTTAAGTAGTTTTTTCCTGGTCCACTGACTCGGTCGACAAAATTTAAGTGTTATATCCCGCTAAAGGACTCCCAAAAAGAATTTTCCTGCTCTACCTTACCGACTCAAAGTGACATATAATTAGATGTAGTTAATAGAAAATGACATTAATTTATAATTCTAAAAGTTATTCATCTTGTGCTGTGTATGAATTTTTAGATAGAAATTTTAATTATTTTTGGAGAAATTTACTAAAAATTATGATCCATTTTATATACAAACTCAAAATTTTGTTCATAATAATTTATCATGACATTTAAATGGTATAAAATAAATGTTCCATGTAAGAATGTAATTAAAAATTTAAAAGAGGATACTTTAACTTTAATAAACCCATTTGTATAGACATGTAAATTTTTATAAGAAATTCATCTTTAAAAATAATTAATTTTTCGGCTTATATTTAGCACTTGTGTAGATTATTATTAATAAATTAAGAACAATGAACTCTTAGAATTATACAAATTGATACACTTTTTTAATTATGAAATTTTTAGATCGGTAAGGTAGGAATGGACCATCATAACTATATGCACATAGAACATTACCGAGTAGAAATAATTTGCAAACCGTATTCATTTCAAATATCTTTCATAACGTAAGGTACAAATTTTAAGATGATGATCAAATTATTAATTTTATTATTATAGAAAGTGTTGGTACGCGTTCGGAATGGTTAAATACATGGAAAAAGATGTTTGATTAAAAATTAATTATATACTCTTTAACAAAAATAGGACAAACTGTCTACATAAGAGAAATTACTATACTGTGTGGTAAAATTATAGTATAACAATTTTTGTTATTCTAACAGTTTGTTTCACTTTTGCTAAAGAGTTTATCGTGATTTGAATGAAACATTTTTCTCCATGTGCAAAACGATTCGTGAATAATTAATTAAAGTTAAATATATAAGTGTTTAAAAGCATAAGAATGTTTAAAGACAGAAGTGAAATTCGAATCTTGAGATAATTGAAATATCGAGAGTAAAAATTATGAGGACTAGGTAAAACGGTTTGAATTTCTACTCGGTCGGATGAACCGCGGATAAAGAAAACTAAATGAATGTGCACGAATATAAACAGGCAGCGCAAGGTGCGGTGCGACTGGAGGGTGACGTGATCACGGCGAACGGGTCGATCCTCTCGGGTCAATTGGGTACCCAAGGCGATACGATATCGCTGGACGAGAACGCCTCGGTATGTAGCTGCCGATGCTCGGGGTTCTACAAAAAGCGTCGAAGACCCCGATTCACAGTGAGACGCTCGCCCGGGAAAATAAGCCACTTGTTGCCGCTCCAGCCTTTAGCAGCCGGCAGCTCGATCGACGACGAGACACCGGATCCCGAGGAGTTTGGTATCCACCCCCATCACCATTTACACCGGCACTCGGAAATCATCGAGCTGACTCACCACGAGTACGAGATGCGTCCACCTTCCCTGGCACCGTTACTTCAACTGACACCGATATATCAACATCGGGCCAGTATCTGATCGGCATACGACCCTCGGATCAGTCCGAGACGAGGCTCCCTCTAGCGTTGCCTATACATACCTCTGCCCGTCTTCTGAGTTCTGACTTCTCTTGCCGTTCACCGTTGGCGCCGTTGGCCGTTGCGGACTTTCCGCGAGGAGAATCGGCTTACTTTAGGACGGGGGAGGACGGAGTATCCCTCCAAATCGATACCACTACGTCTTTCCTATTTCTCATTTTTCAACATTTCTTCTAGGGCTTCTTGCGTTTCTCTCCCATTTTTTTCTTTTTTTTCATACCCACCCCTCTTATTTACGCTCCCTCACTTCCGATCCGTTATTTCACGCGGCTCAGGGAATCACCGTTAAATATTGGATCGTCTTTTCAATTACGGACCCTCGTTACCTAACAAACGCAATGAAAAAAATATATATATTAATAATAATTAAAACCCGCGTTTAGCATTCCAACGCGATCGTCGAATTGTGAAAAAACGTTGTGCCAATCGACGCTCTGTACAAAAGCAAAAACGCGCACCTCGAAATATTGAAAAAAGAGAAATAGGAAAATAAACGTGTACCATGAGGTTGCCAAATTACGTACTGGAAAGTGGGCGCGAGCGAGATTACTCCTTCTTCCTCCTCCTCGAGAGCACGAAAATGTAACGAAAAGAACGAGAAACGATTTTTTCCGAATCGACGGACATATATATATATATACACAATTAGTTAAGCAAATGAGTAGATAGGAAATGAAGTGTGAATCGAGAACGAAAAAGTAAAAAAAACGAAGAAAAAGAAGAAACGCAAATGGTCACACACGACGAGCTGAGATGAAGACTAACGACGATAAAGTTACACAAATTACACGAGAGAGGAAAAAAAAAGAAACAAATTTCTTATCGATTTCTCGCGAATAACAAAAAAAAACGGAACATTTTTGCCAACCGTATATAGTGAAAGAACAAAGGGAAATAATGTGGAAGAATAGAACGAGCGACTTTTTCTGTATAGTAATATATATATATATATAAATAATAGTCTCCCCGGTGGTGCCTCGCCAAAGTTCGTAAATAGTACGTACATATATGGTAGAGTGATACTAGGTTTTCTTTATCAATTTTCTTTTTTCTCCTTTCAATAATAAAAAGTAAAACGATACACACACACACACACACACGCACACACACACGTACCCACACGAACAAATATCATCGATCGATCGATCGTTTCGGCCAAAAACCGGACGAGCTTATGTAAAACATTATATATATATATCGAATAAATAATAAACAAGAAAAAATTTAACTCAATGAAAGAGAAGTATAAAAAAAAGAAGAAGTAAAGTTGCATGAGTGTGTGTGAGAGACAAGTGCAAGAAAGAATGTACGAGAGTGTAATAATGAAAATCGCCTTTTCCCCTAAAGATGTTCCGCGAAATACGAAGGAGAACGACACGATTTAAGCTCTTCCTTCCTTCATTGTGAATAAGACAGACAAAAAATTATTAATAATAATTATAATATAATTAAGAGGGAAAAAAAATGTTTAAACGATAATTTTAGCAAAGACTCGAGTAACACAATCGAAGAGAGCCGCAGCAAAGCGCAAAACTTGTCTTCTAATATATACTGTAGAAAACACGTGTGATGTGTGATGTGTGTGTGTGTGTGTGTATATGCGTGTGCAGCGCGTATGCGTGTGATTACGAGCGAGTCGCGAAAACTTATAATTGTGCCGAAGTGCGAATGCGTAAAAAAAAAACGAAGAAAATAAAAAAAGTATCGCCTCGTCCTTATATATTTGATGACATTGTAAAGGATATGACGAAAGAAAGGTATAGTGACAAGGGCATGAAATACTGAAAAAAGATGTTATTTATGAGTACAAGGGGTAGTAAGGTACAAGTATTTTTGACGTATATGGCCTCAAGATCACGTGAATATATAGATGTGAAAATGAACTTTACGTTTAAGGAAACTCTCTGTCAATTTTATAATAGACAAAAGACAAAAACACAACAACAACAACACAATGTACCATCGATATATTTATAATTTTACGGTTTTTGCTTTTCTCTCCCTCCCTCGTTCCAAAAGTCGGCT
This sequence comes from Theocolax elegans, assembly GCA_026168455.1. Lineage (NCBI taxonomy): Eukaryota > Metazoa > Arthropoda > Insecta > Hymenoptera > Cerocephalidae > Theocolax > Theocolax elegans. Next base: position 109,377,913 of record CM047425.1, read on the forward strand.
AAATAGCGAAAGTTTCAGTATTTCATATTCTACTGAGGAGGTGATCGTGTCGATTGCAAACCCACCGTCTTTTACTTTCGACGTAAATATAGATATATAATCCTACGAATATTTTATAAAAAACGACAACAATATTTGGCTTACATTCAAAATTATCAAAAAAAAAAAAAGAAAATTGTCACGATCACCTTTTTTTGAAAAAAAGGAAAAGGAAATTAACTTGTTCGAAAGTGTCGCGCGGTATAGGCTTTATTATTATCTTGAGGGAAAGAAAATAAGAAAAAACAAAACTCATGTACAAACATTAAATATAAACAATTCCCGTGCAACAAAAGATAAATAAACGAGACCACGTGTTCCGCAGCAATGAAAAAAAAAGTAGTGCTGTGCGAAAGAAAAAAAAAGAGCGAGGAGAGAAAGTAAATAGAGAGCGAATGCATGAAAGAGACCATAGATTTACATAAAGAAAAAAAAAAGAATAACGAGATTAATTATACCTACATCACCACTGCTATTTGATGAGAAACAAAAAAAAATCCCATTAAATAAAAAAAAATAAATAATGAACAACTTTTACATTAAATAAGACATTTTACAATTTGTACATATGGACTATAGATAAATATTATATATATACATAATAATAATATATATATATATATATATAATACTTAAACTACGATTAGCGATTAACGAGAAGAGAATAAACAAACAAACAAATGTATAATGTATATTGAAAAGAAGAAAGGTAAAGAAAATGAAAAGGAGATCAAGACCGACACGACGTTCCCATATTTTCTTTCGTGCGAACAATTCCACAGAGTGGCAACAAAACGTATATATATATATATTTGGTGTATATATGGTTACGCTCGTGTCGCGACGACGACGTTTCTCCACGGAAAATGCCAAAAAATTTCAATGGAAAGGAAAAATAAAACCACATTCTCCAATTTTTTCACTTCTTACATTTGAAGGATTTAAAAACCAAATAAAAAAATAAACAAACACTATATGCGATTCGCGCAATCCTGTTCACCTAGTGAAAGTAATTTTCAACAATTAAAATTAATAATGAGACGAGATGAAACGTAGCGTATATAAATAGTGTCGAGCCTATCGCAGCCAAAAAAAATTATAAACAAACTAATTAAATTAAATCAATTTCTTATCGATATTATAGTGACAACCAATTAAAAAGTAATCACGGTGAGGAAATGCGCAGCGATTGTTTTGAAGGAAAAAATTAAACACATCTATACATATATATATATAAAAATATATGGCATACAAATGGTTTTTTCTATGTAAACGAAAAAAATAAAAGAAATAAAATAAATGCGTATTTTCATTCGATGTTCGATCTGTTACGTGTAAATAAGTGTGTTATTATGGAATTTTCGAAAAATTCTCGACGAACCGCGACCTCTGTTATCGAAGCGCCAAAAAAATTTTAAGTATATACATCATTTTCTTTTCGAAAAAAAAATATACCAAAGAATCTCTCTCTACATTTTTTCCCCTCACTCTCATCGTAAAAAGGTATGAAACACTCGTTTAGCGAGTGGTACTTAGATTTTTCAAAAATTTTATCCGTACGAGAGGCGATGTGTGATTTACTAAATACTTTTTCGATCTATATATTTAAAAAACCCACACAGACATACACACACACACACACACACACACACACACACACACACACGTGCATCACAATTTTTTCCAAATAATTAATTAGAACAGATTATAGACGCGGGAACAGCTATATAAGTAAGTAAGAAAAAAAAATACTTGCCAAATTTTTTTGTTAGAGATAAAAAGTACGAGGAGATGAATTTTATTACTTCGAAAATCGCCCAAACGAACGTCAGCTATTATACGAACTACGTGTGTCAACATCTCGTAATCGCGAATTATAATAATTAAAAGAAGGAAAACAAAATTTCACTGTAATATAATAGGTATGTAACACACATACAGATTCTATATATATATATTAAAATAACGGGAAAGAGAGGATATATGGTTTTACGAGAGCATCGTCGATGTGATATATAAATATAAAAAAAAAATAAAATTATATAGAGATCGAACGCAGCTTATTTCGTGCCAAACAGAGAGATATATATAATATATAGATTTCTGATAAAAGTAAAAAAATTTTCATTTTTCCAAAGCGTATGTGAGTCATATAAAGGAAATCTTGACCAATATCGAATCATCAAAATTGTGCGTATGTATACAAAGTTTCTTTTTTTTTTTTTTATCTGTTTGCACGGATTTTCAAGTTCGTCAATTTCACACTGCGATGAGGTAGGATAACGAAAGAAAAAAAAAATAAACCAAAGGCGATACATTTTATGTTTGCGTGTGCCAAAAATATTTAATTATATATTGTTTGCGTATTGTAAGAATAACCGCAAGACTGCCGATAAATTGGCGAAATTATGTATAAAATTCCTTCTCCGTCTTCTTCCCTCCGTAAGAGAAAAAATTCACTTTAATTCCACAGGGTATGTACGATCGAGTGCGTTGTCGTTAATTTTTGTAAAAAAAAACTAGAAATAACGTAATCGATATACAGCGTTTTATCGACATAATTTAGAAATACACATATGTATAATTATAAAATATAAATTCGATTTTTACATAAAAAGAAATTTAGTGCGATCAGTGAAATGCATTGTTTGAAACTGATGGAAACTAAAAAAATAAAGATAACATACATGAAATTTTAAAGTATTAATTAGTTTAAAATAACACATTGTATTCTACCAAATGAAAAATCACTTTTCACTTATATTCCGCTTAAATGAACCACACAATTATTCCAAACTGATAGAATTGAATTGAAAGAAGAAATACAAAACATTCGCTTGATATTTTTTTTATTTATAACAAAACGACAATTGTATACCTCCTTACCACGCCGTGTAAGATTAAAAATGTACATAGAGAAGGAAAGGAAGAACGTTGAGAACCCGGTAATTAATACTCATAAATGAAAATAAGATAAGAGAAAAATACCAACGACCACATAAAGTGTCGAATTTCGACCGCTCTCGTTTATAACATAACGTATAAGCTGGATAGACGTCGAGAGAAACGAGATATACGATACCGGAGGACTTGCTAGTGAAAAATTATTTAAAAAACAAAAGCAAAAATATCGGTGTGTACACACACACACACACACACACCCATTGAATTTTTCATTGAGATAAAAACGGTAATTATTAATTAATTTGATATACAAGTGTAAAATTTTGGGTATACGAATTGTCGATTTTTATAATATACATATAGATCGGCGAGATAAAAAAGGAGGGAAAATAAACGAGGAAGTTTGTAATAAATTAGAGCGTACAGTTTCACGGTGACGGGCATGGATTTCTTTTCTAAGGTGTATACTGATGAATAATCGTTTCGTGGATAATGAAAATTAATATTAAATTTTTTTGTCGAAGAAAAGAAACAAAAGAAAAACAAAACTCTTATAAAACTGTTGATGATGATTCTACATCCAAGGTATTCAGGCAGTCTTAAACTTTACGAATTTACATCGTTGTTATGTATTTAATTTTCTATTTTTTTTGTAAATCCAATTATCGCATGGGTATATTGCTTTAAATATAATTTTTTCATAACTCAACTATACATTTCCTTAAAAAATAAAAAAAAAGGAAAGAATGCGAATTCCGTCGTTTGAACGGATATTTTTTTATTCAAATTTTAAGAAATTCAATGTAGTCAATATCTTTGATGCTATATATAATATATATATGTATACATGTTGTATACTTTGATAGTTAGAAAAAAGATGGAATTTAATTACTTAATAACGGTATACAGTTGAGGGGTAAAAAAATTTTTGAAAATTTATTCATATACTTTCTTCAAATTGCCAAACGTAAATTATTTTCATTGGTATTTTAACGTTTTGAAATTGCGTTGATTATAACTAGTCATTTTCAATGGGATTTAAAAAAAAAATGGCTGATATTTATACCTAATAGAATTGTTTGTATCACTGAGAAAGAAATGTATTAATTCAATAAAACATATTTGAAGAAATATCCCCTAGTAGAAATTGAGCATTTTAAGGTTAGACAAAATTTGTAATTTGATCATATTAGGATCATATTTTGAGCATTTTTTGCTAATTCGTCACTTTCTGGCTTAAAAATCGTTTCAATTATGCTCAAAATTCTACTAGGGTCGGTTCGAAATTCAAAAATATTAATTAACTAAAAAATATATTTTAATTACAAACAAATATATTTTTTTGAATGTATTAAATTTTTATTGGGACGATCGTTCAACGCTGCCAAAGATATAATTAAATTTAAATAAGATAGTAATTAAATTATTATTATTTCTCACACGCATAATTGATCTCGCCTAAATTTTCCAACGCTACATATATATAGACACATCTCTTTGTAAAAAGTATCCATCACCCGATCGACCTTTGATCAATTCAAACCCAAACAACACGAATTATGACGAACCCAAAGAAAGAAAAAAAGACACTGAATAAATCCGTTCGTTCGTCGTGATATTTTCGAACTTTCATCTAATATACATGGCATAAACGTATTATAAAGGAAGAAGAATAAGGAAAAAAAAAAGGTAACAGGAGAGAATGAAAAGCCTTTTCGTCGTCGCTGCGAGAATTGACTAATGTACGCTTTGCGATGCTCCATACAATTTTTGCGACATCGGTTGATTGATGTATTATCGTTTAGCTAGCTATATAAAAATGGGAGATCCTATATTACCGAGGACACATGTATACATATATGATTACATAAACACACGGGCACGCACACACACACACACACACACACACGTATAGACAAATTTTTCTCTCTATGCTTTCAGACGACTCGCTCTAGAATATTTTTCCAGCTTCGGTCATTCGGCTCGATTCTATTGTTAAATGTTATAACAGATATAATATACATTAGTGCACTTTTACGAAGTGAAGCTTCATTATTAGTTTTCTTTTTTCCTCTTCTTTTTAACGAGGGTTCGATCTTCCTTATTTATCGATCGAATTTTCTTGAAACTTTCGACTCGCGGATTGACGAACGAGTGGTCATACGCACCTATAATTATTTTGTAGATTAAATATATATTTTAATTTAATGAATACATTGATTTGATCGAACAGGGATGTGGGAAATGTGAGTGTATACGCGTATACTCATCGACGATCGGACCCGTCGTTAAAAAGAAGAGAGGAGAGAAAAAAACAAGGAAGGGAAATATCAAAGTATAAATCTATTTGGATACGTTCTATAGCCGCTTCGCTTAGTTTTTGCAATATTCGAAGGATATAACAAACAAAAAAAACCCTGAATCAACGAATTTCGCTCTCCTCCGAGAGCTTAAGTTATTAATAAACTAAGAGAGGATTAAAAAAAAATAAGAGAGAATAAATACACGTCGCAACGACACGAATAAAAAATCTAACACGATCGTCTGTATAATCGCGTGCATTTTCGAATTTTTCGCGTTTTTAACTTTGTATTAGGGTATATATACGTACGATTATCACGTAAAAAAAAAAGAAGAAGCATATAATAATGTACGAAGAAAATAAAAAAAATGGTGGTGCATGTAAAAACAATATTTGTAATAACGAAAAAAAAATACACTTTTTTTTATTTTTGGCGGAGCAATGTGTCAAAAACTATTTGAACGACGGTATGTAACTCATCATCGCATATAGGATATACAACAATAAAAATTTCGTTTGTTTTTTTTCTCTAAGTTAACACGTACGACCAAAATTGTAATAAGCAAAAAAAGAATCAACACGATCGTCGACGTTCCGAGTGAATCATCGAATAAAAATTGTAATAAAACGTGTACGGCTCCGAAGAAAAAAAAATATATATATATATGAAAAAAAAGTCTCCTCGCAAGAACCAATAAATTGTAACGAGTATTTAAGCAACAATTAAAGTAATAAATTTACGAGAGCACATATCCTTTCGTTTTTTCGTCGAGATATATAGAAAAAGCAAAAATGATAAAAAAAAACTAATATCGAGCCGAAGAACAAATAAAACATTTTTGTCGCTGGAGGGGAAGTAAGAGGGATGAGAAAGAGAAAAAAACAATATATACATATATATATATATATATATATATGTATGCGTTCAAATTTTCCCTAATGCTGCCTATACATAAAGAGAGAGAAATGCGTATATTAGAGAGCAAAAAAAAGACGAAGAAAGAAAATTAATGAGGAGGGAAGAACGAAGAACGTCACTTGGTATATATATATAAAAATACATATATATATATATATGTATGTATGTATAAACGACACCTATGATTGGATTGTAATTTGTAAATTACCTAATGGACTTCCTAATTATATGCTGGTATATGATAATACATGTGTTCTGCCACAATAAAGCAGTTTTTTTAAACTACGAGCTCGGATTTTTCATTATTTATTATCACTGAGTGACCCTTCATTTTATCGATTTATTTATTTCATTGAACCTGTTCCAATTTATTATACGATTAATTATGTACGTTTAATTAATTTATATTTCTAAACTTATTAATTTTACTCATTTTTATTCTTATAAATAATCTTTCTTTACTTGGCAATTAATTATCATTCTGTTCAAAATCGATTAAATTATTTAAAACTATTTGACAAATATGTTCGGTTTTTTAAATTGTTGCAAATATCGCAAGTATAATTATTCTTCTCAACGCAATTTTGTTAAATTATAATTTTTAATGACTTGAAAATGGCAAATTTTAGTCACTTCTCACAAGGGAGACAGGCACGTGTTCTGGATGCAATCGGATTAAAAATTAAGTTAAAAAAATTTTTTGTAAATTATCCTCATTATAATTATGATTAATATTACTTTTATTAATTTTATACTCACTAACCACATTTATTAATGTTATTACCTAAAATCAAATTTATTGTGAAAATTAAAATCTTTTTTTCTCAATTTTTTTCATAATTTATTATAATAAATGTAATTTATTATTATTTTTTAATTTTTGTTACATTTTGTTTATTTATTTTATATTTCATAATTATAATAGATTAATTTTGTTATTTTGTAGTTTAGTTATTGACTTATCTATCATTTCTGATGGCGAGAAAACGTGAGTATCGAATCATACCGGATTTCGGAGTTTTCGCGAATTAAAAAAGAAAAGAAGATTCTACGTAAAAATGCCAAATCACCAGGACTTTCAAGTGCGACATTGAGGGATAAGGAGCCGTACGAAAAAAAGGTGAGTTAAAAAATCCCGCCAAAGAAGCGGCAACAGCGCTGAGCGCACGCGACGGTCGATACATCCATTATTTAATAACCCTCGGTCCTCGGTTCGCAGACGCGACGCGTTGAAAGTAAAAAAAACGAACGTTCGCGTATATCGAGCGATGGCAGGAAAAGCGGTCGCGATCTTTACGAAAATCAAGTGACGAGAAGCGTATAAAATAAAAATAAAGTAGAAAGATGCGTAAAAAGTCGAGAGTCGATAGATCGTTGAGAATCCTCAAGTGACTAAAAAAAAAAGGAGTAAGATAGATATATAGAACCCCGCCCCCCTTTCCTCGAAGATGGCAACATCGCGACGCTTCGATGGCGCTAAAATCGCGTGGTAGCGCGCGCGGCGTCGAGCCCCGTTCATTGCGGCCGCGGAAGAGGTATCGAGCGGCGGGCGGCGTCGAGTAGAAGTAGCAACAGCGGCAACAGCACCAGCAGCGGCAGCGGCAGCGGCGGCAACAGCAGCAGGAGGAGGGAAGAGAGATAGAATAGCGGTGGCGGCTGTACAATCGAGAAAACGGCGACTAGCCGCAAGTTGGTTAAATTCGGCGTGGATCCGCCACCGCGATGTCGTCCCTCGATTATTTGGAGCTGTGCAGGCTGTGCCTGGTTAAGGACCATGTATCGGTTCCAATATTCGAGGATGAGGGTGACGTACGCCAGATATTCCTCAAGATCACTGCCTGCCTGCCGGTCAAGGTAAGCTCGTCGACTATATATGCTGTGCCTGTGCGCTGCCCACTATTGTAGAGCCGCCATCTTTGTCAACGTTCCCGACGCCTTCTCCCCGGTCATCGTTTCCCATTCTACTTTTTATTACCTTTTTTTCCCCCGTTCCTCCTTATTTCCGACTTTATCGTCAACGTGTTTTACACACTTGTCGCTTACCGCGCTTCGATTTTCACTTTTTTCTTTCTTTCCGGTGGTCGAGTAGAGTCGACGGGTATAACGATGTCTTCTTTTTTTTTTTGGAATACACGGAGCGGAAAAAAGATACCGTCATATCGAGTGACGCTCCTCGTTGTATTTAACAATCTTCTCGTGTAACTATATATACGCATTTTCTCTATTTTTAGTTACCGTTTATCGCGACACCTTACCGCCGTATTCCCGTAGATCGTTATTACCCTATCCTTAAGCAAAAAGAAAAAAGAGGTTCGATAACCCATCGTTGAATAGTTAATGTTATTGTTTATGCCGGTGTATATATATATATACTGATTACTCGGTGAAAAATAACGCCGGTTCACCCGTATTCGCACACACTCGCGCGAACGGGCGGGCGGGCGCATACACAAGGTACACACACACACACAGAACACGTGCGTGTGTATCCTACCATCGAGGAAAGAAAGAAAAGGGGAGAGAGACGAAAAAGTGGCGGTGAATGCATCGATTCCAATGGCGCGGCACCTACGGGAATCGATCCGCGCACTCTCTCGTATATATTGTACGTGTGTGTGTGTGGTATGTTGGTGGCGACGCCGCCACCATTTCGCGTTCGACTAGATCGCTCCGTCTCTGTCGCACCCGTGTCGATATATGTATATATATATATATACGAGAACCTCGGTCATCTATTATGCACGTTGCAAAATCGGGAGGGGAGAGAAACCCAATGCTTTTCTTCGGTTGATCGAGGTTTTGTAGAAAGAGAATTTACTCTTATTACGGGGGGGAATTCGAAGAAATTAAACGATGTTACGTAGCGTTGATGTATTTTATTTTGTTCTTTTTTTTTGTCTCGTAATTTTTTTGGTAAATATTTTATTTACCTTTTTAGGAAGGGAGGTGGAGGTTTAATCAATGTTTTATGGCAGGTTTTTCGAGGATTTGACGGTTTTTTTTTGTTTTATGCTTGTATACATTTTTTTTTTAAATATTTTGTTGTGTTGATGGATACGCAACAAGTTTTTGTATGTTGAATAATAGAACAAGGAAGAAAAAAACAATAATAATTAATGATGAATTCTTTTAATTAAATTAGTTGTAATTTATTGTTTGCATTAATAGTATAAGAATTTTAGTTTTTTGTTTTTTAAGAGTTTAAAGAAAACGACTAATTGAACACAAAATTAAAAAAATTATATCCACAGTTTTCTTTAGACCAAATATTTATTTTTTGCTTTTATTTAATTTTTACTACAAATATTAATTACACTCAACAAATAAAAACAAAATCGATTTTCTTTAAAAAAAAAGTAAAGTAATTTGAATAACAATGTAATTAAATATTGACACAGTTTATATAATTATAAATTTATATTAAATCAAATTAAATTTTTTTTTACTTTAGATTATATATAAATCAATAAAATATATTTTTAATTTATAACACTATTTTCATGTTACAGGTATCGAGAGAAGACAAATTACCTAAGAAAATATGCGATGACTGCGTGTATAAAGTAGAATTATTTTATCAATTTTGGAACACCACGGCAAATGCTGAGAAACAACTCTTACAATGGCTTGGCGAGTTTGGTGGCCTCGAGGACAAACAGGGTTATGTAACAGAAGTCCTCGACACAGTAAGTATCAATTACTTAGTTCTCCCTTTTGAATGTAAATGTTAATATATGCCTGAAAAGAAAAAACAAATTAGTAATAGAAGTTACTATATTTAATTTACATTATAAACAAAGAATTTTGTTTTACTCAATAATAGTTCTTACTTGTGTTTAAGAAAAACTATTTATTTTTTCAGAATGTGATGAAGCAGGAGAGGAATAGTGATAGTAGATTAGATGGTAGTGTAATGCAAGTAGGCGGGCATCAAAATAACATGGATGTGGGTATGATGGACAACATGTCCCTCATAACGATACCCGCCGGAAGCGAGCAACAATTCACCTCAGTTCCTATGGACACCAGTGGTACTGTACAAACGGTTCAAGCAGTTCCCGGGCCCAGCAAACAATCGGCGCACGACCAAATGGCCCAAAGTCAATCAGGTGTCACACATCTGGTAGAAGAGGAAGAAGAAAGCGAAGACGAAGATAATTCTGACGACGGATGTGATAACGAAGAAGGTAAAAGAAAATTTTATATTAATGAAAGAAATAGATTTTTAATTACATTTTTCTTTACTATAAAGGCCTACCAATCAAAGAAGAAACCGAAGAAGATGTGAGCGATCGACCACTGGAAGCAACGTCGTTTGTATCTCTACCTTGTGATGAAGCCGGTCCATCTGGGCTACAGCAGCAAAAAATTTCAGATATGTCTGAAATGGCAATGTCACAAACTGCTGACGGCGATCCTAAAACTGGGTAAGTTTATATCTTTCACATCAATGCACAAGAGTCAAGGATGTAATGTTGTGGATATACACAAACAAAAACACACACCTTAAAATAATTTAACTATAAATGATTATGAAATTGATTAAAGTCTAATTGTATTCCAAATTAAATTAAAAATATAAAAATTATTTTAATTTTTTTAAATATTGGCATATAAAATCATTTTTATTTTATTGTAAACATATTCGCACAAGGTAAGTGCACACTTTATAGTCCACAACCATCCTTGATTCAGGTATACAGTAATTTGTCGCAAAAATGATTTTAATTTCTTTATATTCTGACAATTTTGTGATACTATGATTTGTGTACAAATAAAAAAAAAATTAATATTCATGCACTAAACAAATTACTGTGTACTTTATCTTATTATTTATGTGTACACATAAAGTAGCATGTATTTTGTATACATTTCAACGAATTAATTTGTTAACTTTTTACCTTTAACAGAATTATGCTTTTAGTTATTATTAATTAACTGGTACATTTGATATTTAAGTTATTTTTCCATGAAATGTATACTTTATTAGATATTACATGTATATGTGGACAGAGAGATTTTACTATCTCAAGTCATGGTATAAAAGAATTGATTAAATTGTTAGTAAAAAAATATTTATATCAAAAGCAAAATGTTAAATAATAAAAAAAATCTCTCTGTTCAGCAAAAAACCTAATGTTTACATGTTGTCGATATAACATTCCCACGCTTACGTAAAGGCACTAATGCCGCACTTGACCGAATTTGGTCAAAAGACATCACTGACGATCGATAGGTTTTTTATAACAAAAAAAAGAAAAAAATCGCTGTTATCAATCTATATATATATAAGCTTTGAAGCGCGATGCGTAAATATGTATACATATACATATATATATACGAATTTAATGCCGGAAAATTCGGCTGCATACCCGTGAAAATGTCAGACGACTAAGAATTATGTTTTCATTCATTTACGAGTAAATCTTAAAAGTACTCGCTAAAAGTATCGATGATTGTTCTCTCTGACGTCAGGACTATTCGGATATAATATTTAATTTAATAAAACAATTAAATTTAAAGAAAATGTTAAATAAAAACGATACATACATATACACACGTACGATAAAGAAGTCTTGAATCGGAATCAAGCAAATAATTCGCGTACGTTTTGGCGCAATATTGTTCATTACCTAAATTAATAAAGGTAACAAAAGAAAAAGAGAAAAACAAGTGTATATCCGAAAACGAAATTTAAAAAAATTGAAGAGACACGAAGCAGTTGCAGTTTGAAGATTTTTCCAGTCGAAGAAACTTACTCAGTGGGTCTTTGGGGTCCAATGTGCACTTCATTTTTAAAAAAGGCGAGTATTTTTCATTACTTTATTTAAAAATTCAAAACATACAAAATATTAGATTTAAATATTTTATCACTTGTATTGTATCGGCAAAACTATTTTTTTTTTGTAAAACGCGTATAATAGCGAGTAATTTTACTCGTACACCGTTTTTTTTTTAACTTGGTGGTTTTTAATTATTGAGCTCCTCTTGCTTTGGTACATTTTGTATGGAACAAGAGTTTTCGAGCATAAATCAAAATTTCCTGTATCATTTTAGATTGATTGAATAATTTTTTTTCAATCAGCTCAAATTATAGGAAATCTGATTTTTACTAGAATATTCATTTTAAAATACTTTTTTACGATGAACTCGCGAGTGTAGTGCAATATTGCTGCAACACGGAAGAACAACTGGATACATCATTGCTGTTTCATCTTTTTTGTACCTGCTGCATCATACATAGAAATAAAAAGAAAGGTGAGATCTTTTTTAAAGTACTTAATATTTAGTATTTATATCAACTTAAATCCTTATAAAACGCATTAAAAAAAATGAAATTCGATATGATAAATAATTACAATTTTAATCTGACATACAAAAGTACTTATGTGGCGACCAAAACGATAATGACTCTCTAAGCTTGATAATAAAACTCGTTTGTATATAAAATATACATTAAGTTATAAATATCGACTGGTAAAGTAATATTAAGGAAGCACTTTGCACTACGCAGATCACACAAGCAATGCTGTTTATATATATGTACAATAAAAAAAATGTTACCAATGAAAGAAAGAAAGCAATTGTTTTAACCAAGTGCTGAATATTTTTTGCGTCGTATCACGGCATTTTGTTACATGTATCCTGTGTTTATTGTTCTAGTAATATCTTGTAAAGCTTTACAGGGCTTCATAGACATATATTTTTTTAATTGCATGATTGTGCTAAGATGCAAAAGTGCACAATGTGAAAATCAATTGGTATATTATGTATACATATAAGATCACAAATTCACCAAACTGTTGTGGCGTTTGTTGTCTACTATTCTAATAGGTTATACGAAAAAACAATTTTTTCATGCTAATTTCTTTTCTTTTTTTTTAACTGAGAGAATGGAGATTTATTTTAGTAAATTTTCTTCTTTTGTATGTAAATTTTTGATTTATTAAAATCATTCTCATAATTGTGATCGCTATGTTGGTGAGGAAGATTTAAATAATTGTGGGCATTGATGTAAGTAACATATCTATAATATTTAAAATTACTTATTTATATTGATTTCATATTTATATTTTTATTTTATAATTTGAATGATTAAAAACAGATAATTATCGTAAAGTGAATTTTGTAAGATCAAAAACTAATCAATGATTACTTACATTCTGTGAATTACTTGATTTTAAATTATTTCTTGATTTCAAATCCAAGCAGGGTTAGAAACCATTTTCCTCAGTAACAATAATGATCACTTAATACTATCTGCACCAAATGATCACTCTAATGCACATGGAGAACTGCTTAGTTGTAATCAATTTTTATTATGTAAATTAAAGTTACTGCTAAAGAGGGCAAATAATATAACGATAATTTCGACATGCAATATACTTTTAAAGTAAATTATTGAGATGTAGAATTTAAAATGTAACCATTCTCTAAATTGATTTATACGGTGTAAAATTAACTTTTTAAAATACAACACTAGTATAATAAGTAGTACAGATTGTAACAAAAAAATGTGAGTAAGGTAAATACTTGAAATATTTTGATATCAACAAGTACTTGAACAAAACACGAACTTGTATTTAAGGATTCTTACTGATAAAAAAATAATAACTAGAAAAATTTACTAAAAAATGATTGAAAACTATAAAAATTTTCAGAAAATTGACTTTCATATTGATTTTTATAGTAAAAAATATTAACATAACTTAGTAGTAGGGGGATTCCAAGATTAAAATATTTGTTCAAGCACTTAAGAATATCCAATCACCCTAACATAATACATTTTAAATTATAAAATTCTAACTACCTCGGAGAAAATACGACTAAGCAGGTCAATCGGCACGAGCACAATTTGGAGACCCATCGTCAATCTCCGGGCCTTTTCCAGAGACGAGACGTTTGGCGGGCTCTCAGGCATGCTTCGACACATTCTCTCTCCCTCATCCGAAAATGACGAGCTTGGATTCTCATCGAGTGGTTGTTGTCTGCAACAACCCCATGCGACGTTGTTCAACACACACGGATCGGTGTTGACGTCGAGTTTGCAAATGCCAGTACCACCATTAAGCCATCACCACCTGCTCCCGATGCAAGAGCAAACGAATTACCATGAGGTCCAAGTGATCACTGAGACTCATCCCTGTCCAAATTGTGGGATGAAATTGACGTACCACGTGAGAAGCCATAGAGATCAAGTTGATCAGATGTTGGACGAAACTCAACTGGTACGGTTCACTTGTCACGCTTGCAATCGTACTTTCCTAGCTCAAAGTCACATGAAACCACAAAACGAGCAATTGCAACAACCTCCGCCACCACAGCAACAAATGATTCACGTATCGTCACCAAGGATGCAAGCAACCGCTACGTCAAACCAAACGACGCATTATCAACCACAGGTGACGCACCAAACTGTGCAAGATAAAAATTTTTCGTGCGACAGATGTCAGGCGACTTTTCGCTATCGCACTTTACTCGAGAAGCATAAAAAGATGCACGACATGGCTGCTGGTCAGGACAAGCCTTATTCCTGTCCACGGTGTCTCATGAGATTCGAAACTCGAAATTTGTACAATCATCACGCCAAAACTCACAAGCCTATCATCACTCAGTCCGAAAGAGCAGAGGCTACAGCTGGTGGTTCCGGAGGTAAGGATAATTCTGGTGTCCTTTACAACAAAGCCAACAACTCTTACACTTGTGAAACTTGTGGCAAGGAATTTCCTACGGTCGAATCCCTCACGTCTCACAAAGCTGTGCATCGATCTAGGCCACTCATCTGTGACGTATGTGGCAAAGGGTTCACTCATCGCAAGTATTATGTTGTTCATCAGCGGATTCACACCGGGGAAAGACCATACCTATGTGCCATGTGCGGCAAATCCTTTACTCAAGCCTCTACATTGACGGTTCATCGACGTTATCACACTGGAGAAAGACCGTACACCTGTACACTTTGTGGCAAAGGTTTTGTCACTCGCACCATTATGCTCAATCATATGAAGAAGCATTAAGCTTTCTTTTTACGGGTGTTACCATATTTATTATTTCAATCTTTCAACTGTCAATTATAAAAGAAGTTGATGAGCAAAAGTTAAATTATCAAATTAAATTTGTGAAATTTATATTTGTTATAAGCAATTGTTATAATAATCTAATTAATTTGCGCTGTATCATTTTTTAAAAGCAAATATGTAATAGTCATTGATTTGACAAAGGCAATTTTCTTTTGTAATGTAAGCTTAAATATTGAAAGATTGAAAAAAACGTGGGAGGGAAATAATTATGCTAGGTATTTACTATGTTTTGTTTTATTAAATATATAAAATTACGTTATCGTTATTTAAATATTGAACAGACACTTTTGTTTCGAGTTTTAAGTTTAAATGGATAAACATTTAGTTGTAGAATAATAGATTATGTAACGGCTTATAAGTAAAATATTTCAATTTCCAATTACTATTTTATTATAAAATGAAGTAATTGGAAAACAAACAATTTAACATAGAGATATTATAATGAGTATGAGATAAACTTTCTAATTGTTTAATTATCTTAATTGCATTATTAATATATATACATATTTGTTGGGGGACAAAATTTTTAAAATACATTTGGAGAAAATATAATATTCTAAATTGATATGTTAATTTGTAAAAAAAAAAATTATGTGAACATTTAGTGAAATGACTAATAATTTTTCTGCAAATGTACAAAGCTAGTAGTCTGATTAGATTAGATTGCAAATCAAACATTAAAATTGAGCTAACTTTCGAAATGTTTATAATCAGTAAAGTGCAATTATTAAAAAATCGGTATAAAGGTCACCATTTATTAACAAAAAAAAAAAAAAAAGAAAAATCTACTTTTAATAGGTATGTATTAAAAGAAAAAGACAACTTGTCGTGATATCTGATGTATACGTTGTTAAGAAATTGGGAGCCGTAGAAAGCCAAAACTATAAAAAGGTACAAAAGAGTAATAAATATAGCTTTAGATTATATTTCGAAGTGTCAAATTGGATGCTACGAATGTTTAATGTAAAACACATCGTCGAATGTAATCACTGTGATATATATATACATATATATACAATTATCGTTTCTACGTTTGTATGTGGTACTAAAAAATAGGAAAAAGAAAAAGATTCGACATAAGGATGATCAATCAAAAAGTATTTGATGAAAGGAAAATAAATTTATTATAGATATAATTATGCTAAGCAAAATAAAATTTATTCGATAAAGGAGAAAAAAAAGTCCTTATGGGGAATTTGTATGGTGCCTTTAAATCAAAGTACGTAAGTGATACGCAGTGCTCAATTCTGTATTCACAATAAAGTTAGCTAAGTGCCATCTACTCGACTATGAGTCGAAAACATAGATAAATATATACACTAGGAATAAAAAGAAAAATTTAATTTTTAGAAATTGTAGACAAATATAACCAAAAGTTGTTTGAACTTTGGTTACAATGATCAAAATGTGAGTTAGGTATAAATCAAATTGTTTAATTAGAATGCGAAAGTAATAATTATTGAAATATAGGTATGAAAAGGAAGTAAAAAAGGTAATACGCTTAATAAACATTTTTATGTATATTAAAAAGATTATTAATTAAATTGATGCTTTTGCTTCTAGTAATTTAATTTAAGATGAAGAATATATCACTTTTGTATGAAAATTTATCTTGTTCGTTATCCATAGACACTAGGTATACACAGAACTTAAAATTTCAATATTAGTGTAACCAATTAGTTTTATCTTATGTTTCAATAGATTCAAACTAATTATTTTTTATATAATACATATAATAATTAAAAGGCACATTCAGTAGGATTCAAATAAATGTTATTAATAAGCTATTTATTTTGGTCATTAAAACTGATGCTGAAACATATTAAAACCAATAATTTTCGTTCAATGGTGTAAATAATAATAATATAATATTGTATCTTACTCGATGTTAATTATAACAAATGAGATTGTTTTAATTTATAACAAATTATAATCTAAGTAGATATATATGTTGTATTTCATCAAATATTATTGGTTCAAATTGGTAGAAAAAAAAATATTATTAACCTTTAAAAATCAAAGATATTATTTGATGAAATGCAATGAAATTCAAAGTTAACTACCAGTATCGAGCTCAGAGAGTTTATGGGAAAAAATAACGCAAAGACAAAAAAAGAAACCTTAAATTTCGGGTATATATCGTCTGCTGATTTTGAAGGAGAATTTTAATAATTTAACGCCAGGTAAGAATCATTTTGTTGTACTCAATATGTATTAATATTTAAAAAAAAGAAATGTTATAAAAACAATAAAACAACTACAAAAGTAAGCTATACACAATAAATTGTTTAAATATCCCGATTACGTGCCAAAGAATTTTGATTTCGATTTTTTACTTGTATTTTTGAAGAGATAAAGTAGTAAAGGCAAATTTTTATTTTATAAAGATTTTTCTTTTTTCACGATTTTGTATACAATTTACTATAATTTCCAAATAATGGGCACTTTCTTTTATTTTCACAAACGACAGTCATCCAACATATCCAGTATTGTCAACTTTTCAGCAGTAACCTGTTGCGTTTTTTTTTGTATACATATACACATATATATGTGCAGGTAGGTGTAAAAAAAACTATTATACGTATTTGAAAAAATATAAGTGATTAAAAGCCAAAAATTAAATAATTCATTGCCACGTTAGTTAAACTATTAAAGTAAATTTATATAGATATTCCCTAATGCAAATATTATTTATCTAATAAGTGGTTAAAAAAACGATTAAAAATATATAATTGCGATTTTTTTAAGCTGACGTCAGATTATGTTAACGTTAGGGCAAAACACGTAGTTCTCGAAAAAAATTATGTTAATACGTGAACTAATAATCGGTCGTACGAACGATATGTAACGAAAAAAAGTTTGTAGGTATAGAAATAGAAAATATCGATTATAGTGTTTTCATTATTTTTCTTTAAATGATACTAGCTAAAGTTAATACACTGTAATGGAATATTTACGTTTATATCGTTTTATCTTCAGTGATTCGTTTTTACGATCTATATCGTACGGAGAAAAATTTTTTAAATATCGTCCTATAGAATTTTTGAGGCTTAAAAAATTAATATTTTGATATTCAAAACCTTTTTTTTTAAGTTAAAATTTGTATTTTTGCAAAAATTAAAATTAACAGCGCAATAATTATAAAGAGATAAATGTAAAATTTATTATTATTGAATGAACATTTTACATACTGTACGACAGAGTACGTAAAATTATAACGATGTATTCACCGGTAAACTTGATTGAACGATAAAATTTTTCTCCACAAATGTAAAGTGCGTCAAATAAAAAGCTAAAAAAAGCGTTAGTGGGAAAAAGTAAAAAAAAATATTGAGAAAATAAGCCCGAAAAGGAGGATAGAGAAAAACTGAAAGAAAATAAAAAAATCACCAAGACTGATGATAGATCTCGATCTCTAATTTTGCAGATACTTGGTGCAAGTGACCGATAACCAGCAGGGATACGAGGAACAACCAAACAACAACGGTCTGGTAGTTGTGCCACCAGAATCCCTGTACCAATGTACTCTATGCGGTGAAGCATTCGTCGACGAGACCAGCCTCGAGTACCACCTAAAAACTCACGAGCGAGAAGACGTGCTGCTGTACGCGTGTGAGCATTGCGGCACAACCCTCGACGATGAAACGCAATTCCGCAAACACCAGTTGAGCCACAAAATCTACACGTGCGAATTGTGCGGCTACAGTAGCGCCCACCGTCAAAATTTGGCAGTACACCAACGTCGCCATAATCTCGAGTACAAGTACCACTGCGAGATATGCGGTGTTGGTTTTTACGCTCGCAACAACTTCCAAGAGCACTTGTCGATCCATTCGCGAGAGAAGCCCTTCCAATGCGACATATGCCAAGCAACCTTCCGTTATCGACAAGGTCTTCGACTCCACGCAAAACTCCACCAGCCCGATTACGTGGCGCCGCAAAAGAAACATTGCTGCGAGGTTTGTAACAAACGATTTTGCCGTAAACAAGTGCTCCTCGTTCACATGAGGACCCACGGTAACCAAGTGCCTCAAAACGAGTACGTGTGCCACGTGTGCGGGAAATCGGTATCGAGCAAGACCTACCTTACCGTTCACGTAAGGAAGCACACCGGTGAAAAACCTCACGTATGCGATTTGTGCGGCAAGGGATTCATATCGCAAAATTATCTGAGCGTTCATCGGCGTACACATACCGGTGAGAGGCCTCACAAATGTACTCACTGCGACAAGAGGTTCACTCAACGCACAACATTGGTCGTTCATTTGAGGAGTCACACCGGTGATCGACCTTATCCTTGCACGTGCTGTCACAAGAGTTTCGCTTCCAAAACGATGCTCAATTCACACTTGAAGACTCACGCGAAGCAAAATGCGAGGGCTCAACAGGAACAGCGTACGCAGTTGCATCTACAACAGCAGAATATACTCGTGTCCACCGATCCTGAACAAATTCATCAGGAACAACAGATTCCGATCGTTGATGCGGAGCCTGGAACTATTGTTCTCATTCCGACTTAAATTCAGATTCTTCTTTTCCTTTTTTCTTTTACATATACAATCTTTAGATTTTTCTCTTGGTCAAAAGTAGAGTTTTCTAAATAATTGTCACATTTCACAGCGTGTTTACATTTTTGAACCGTCGTTTGAAAAACAACGTTATTTCGTGTGAAGATAGATGATAAAAGTTGGAACATTTTTTTTATATAGATATACATATATATATGCGATGCGAGATATATTCTACGTTTTGTAATCGCACTGTAAAGTCACAAAATTTATACTTTTTCTAAATATAACCGACGTACCCGTGTTTCCTCGTCTAATAATTTTAATGACACTGAGAACACACGAATTACCTGAATTCAACAACTGAATAATACGATAATACGATAAAAAAAAGATACTGTAGAATCGTTTATTATTCAACAAATTTCAATGTAATTGTTTGTTGAATTTATCGTTGAATTATATTAATTCATATAATTTTTATTTGAAATTCATTACGAGCGCTTATTTTAACTGTGTCACAATAATGCTAATACAATTCAATTTAAAGTATAAAATCTTCATTCGTGGTACACCTGATATACTTTATCTTTCTTGAGCAAACTGTGAGACGTATTTCGTAGATTAGTTTATTAAATACATTTTGAGCATTAACTGTCATTAATAGTATTTGATAATAAAAGTACGCGTTACGGTGTGCTTTGAATTGTATATACTCCGATTGAAGTGATGTTTTCTTTCTCAAGTACGGTTCTTTTTCTACACATATGGTGCTTACAACTTATCCGCGTTTGTACATTGCGTATTATACAATTTTGATGATCATTTCGATGTCTTTTTTTTCTTTTTTTCGAAATATTTATAAAATACGAATCTTTTTTAAGGAAAGGACGATAGCACAAAACGGAACAATACGATAAAGCAATGTTTTTTAAGAAATAATCGTACACGATCTCTTTTGGATTTTAGAACAATTTTTATTAAAGCTTAGTGTTTATCATTGTTAGTTATAATGATCTTGCAGCTGATTATGCTATGTAACTCGATAATTATTTTTTTTTAATCAATCAGAGCTTCATGCGTGTGATTTATCTTTGTATGTGAGTACGTACATGATGGCTTAAAAAGAAAACGTATTGTTGACGAGCTTTTTTTTATATACATATATATTACAAAGTTAACTTTTTTCTTTTCCTGTAAATTTCGCTACTAGACTGATTTTTTCTTCTAATTTTTTTTATATACATATATACATATATACATAAACATACGCGTATTTTTTTACATAAACTTGTGTGTGTATGCATGCGTGGAGGTTAAAATAACGATGTTAAAATTAATTACAATGCGCGAAATCCGATATGCCTTGTTCAAATGAAAAATTGTTCGGCTGCATTGTAATTAATTATCATTATTGCTTTAAAAGCTTATTTTATGCGTCTCTTTTTTTAAAAAAAAGAAAAAGCAACAACGACGATCTCGTGATTTCAAAGGGTAAATATTATAACGTCGCCTTAGGTGCAATGATGTCTATTTCTGACAATAAAAATAAAAAAACTGACACTATGCGCAAAGAAATAAAAGAAAATAATATCTCGAGGTTTAAACAATATGGGCATTGCAATCATTGTGAACGTTCCAAAAAAAATCTCACTCGTGATTTCTGCGCCTACAAATAATATATATAATTATATATATATATATATAGAAAGAGAGTTATAACGCTTGACAAAAATATTATATTGTAAAATTAAGTTTGCGACAGTTGAAACTTGGATCAATTATGTCGATAAACGACTGCAAACGCTCGAGATTACGTTACCTTTATTATTCTCTCTTTTTAATATACGAGACACTGTGTAACACTGTGTTTTTTTACGATGATGAAACAAATAAAATACAAATGTTTATTTATCGTAAGATTTACTGCGATCGAGGCGACTGTGAATCGTCTCGTTAAAATAACGAATTCTGTGAGTTAGATTTTAGGGTATATATATATATATACATATATAAATATTCTATATGATATACACTTTCACGCCGTCCGTACTGTTCGATATTAATACATTTTTCTCAACTTTTGCGTGTAGTTGTTGCTTTGAGACTTATTTTATAACAATACGAATTAAATATATGTACGTGTGATCCTCAATTTTGAAAGCGAATCTTCCTCGTGTGTGTACTATGATATTTTTTTTTCTAAAGTGTGGAAATAAAGACACTGGCAATAAAACAATCGAAATTTGATAATAATGTATTTTTAAAACAAAAACAATGTGTACGCGAGTTAAATTAAAGATTTGCTTGATTTAATAACTTGAGGATCAGCAATAACGATGGAAGCTACAATCTTGTGCCTTAGTTCCTATCGCAAGGTGTTTTGAAATAATGTAATTTCTATAAGACTTTTTTAAAAAAAAAAGTAATCGATGTTAACAAACAGTGTACTAATTACGTACGAATGCCTGATGATAAAACCCAGACTATAATAACGTGTTTGACGATATATTTTGATAGCGCGACTAATGCGTTTTTGTGATTTTTCAAGGATGTGGTGTTTTGATGTTCACTGCTTCGTGCACCTTTGACCGAACGATCGATTTCTGAAATTCTAAATGTTTAATAGAAATTGAGAGTTTTTAACGCACAATATATACATACTGTGGATTGGTGTACCTGAGAATTTAGGTTGGGTTTACACTAGAAACGAGAAGTTTAGTGTACACTAAAATTTTCCTTAATTCAAGTATTATTTTTGCCCGGTGTAGGAAAGTAACTTACAAGAATTTACTACACTTTTTGTATGTCAATAAATTCTATCGAGTAAAATATTTTAAAATTTTAATTATATTGTTTACAATATAAGTCGTAAAAAAATTATTCTAATTAATTTACTTCTGTACAAACCCAAAGTTTGTAATTCTTGTATTGCTAATCCATCCCATAAAAAATAGATTTGTCAACCAATTAATCCAATAAAAATTTTGCAATTTAGAATTTCAGAAATCGAAGTACGTGAAAAAAAAGAATCAAGAATTATACATCGAATGTGCGTTGAATTTTTTAAGCATTCCGTGAAAGTCACTAAAATTAACATATACATATAGTCATATAGTTGAATCATGAATCTATTTTATAGAAACGATGGACAGATATATATTGAAGAAAAAATATATATATTATCAAAACTATGAGCACTTTCTTCGTGAGGTGTTTCCTTCTAGAATACGAAAAGCACTGTTTGTGATTGAATTGTGAAAAGCACTGTCAACGATTTTTTAACTTGCGTTTCGATACAAGAAACTCGATTATTTCTTTAATGGTGCATTCTCTCTCTTTTTTTTATAAAAGTAACGAAGCTGGTCGTATAAGTTTCAATTTTTTTATACAGATGTATTGTAACGCATCCGCTGCGGCTGAACGCGGAGGTTTAGGGGGGGATACATAAAATCAGGAAAGATAAACATTTGATGATGCTTGGGGGTTATATTTCGAAATTTATACTAAAATATCGTAGTGGTCAGTCGCTAACTAGTGACAAATAAAATAGAATAATAAAAACTGCAATATATCAGATATTAGATTTGCATCTTGGGCACAGAACTCTGAAAAGGTAATAAGTTAATGTAAAATTGGTTTATAATTTTGAAAAATCTGATAACGTCAAGCTATTTTTTAGATTTTTAAATTGTTATTATCAATATAAGTACTGTGTTGGAAATAGTGCTTATCAAATTACCGACCAAATTTTGTTTACTTAAAATTAATTGAAAAAACGTACTTCTATTTATAAAACTCCCAACGTTAGGCTCTTTCTTATGTTTTAAAGTATTTTTATGAATTTTGTTCAGATTTTCAATTTAATATTTTTAAAATGATTCATGATCCGAAATGTCCTCATGATCAGGTTGACCAATTATACTTAAACCATTAAATCACCATTTAATGACCAAGATGTAAAATTATACTGCTTTAGACTACCTTTACAATTGACACCTCACCAATCATAAAATTTGGCACAAAAAACTGATACAAAATATTTTAATTACTTCACATTACACACCGCACGATACTGTATATATTTATCATAACGCCAACTTTTACCTTATCTGCAAAGTAAAACGTAATGTAAGATCTAATCGTGCTAGAGTGAGGGCTACTTTGAGTTTTTTGAAGGCTATTTATTCCTTCTTCCAGTGCCATCGAACACCTTTTGTTGTTAACTATGTAAGAGAGCTAATTATATATGCGAGATTAAAGATGAATCTGGAATACCATCTGATCATGTTAATCATGCCTAATCAATTACGGGTTTAAATCCATGTTCATTTACAACGTAGCCTAGATATTTTACTTCTGCACAGACAATTCAGATTTGTTGTAAATTGGACTTTAATGAGTTGTCCCCCCTTTATTTTTATATTTTTAATTAGTCGCCAAAATTTCAAAGGAATCAGTCGATTTATTTGCGAGAAAACTAACCTACAATTTTTAAAAGTATCGGTTAAACAGATCAGTTTGGCGTACTCTTAAGGTTATTAAAGATTACTTTCCCTGAAAATATAGTCTGTAAATTTTTTGGTAATAATAATTATATCTTCAAGGTGTAGATATACATGTACTTTCCATTCTGGTTTAACTATCTTCTCCATAAGTATCTGAAAAGTAGAACACCCACGACGTGTTAAATTAGAAGTAAGCGCGTGTCTTGGGCGGCGTGAGTCGTTTTTTATTATTCTATTTATCACTCGTTAGTGACTGGCCACCGTCGTGTTTTTGTATAATTTTTTATATATAATTCTCAAGCACTATCGCATTTTTATCCTCACTGAGTTTATATACATGAAATTCATATCTAAATTCATTCCAATAGATTAATTCTCTTTTTACGAGAGAAATTAAAGCATTTAAGTATATTCCTATTTTTTTCGTACAGAAGTTGAACGTTTTATTATTTAGATGCTTTATATTATAGTTGTACATTTCGTCATTTTTTTTATTTAATAAAGTAACAATCTAAAATACATGCGTTTCGATCTTTTCCTTGTCCATCCTAATTCATAAGTTTATTATTTTAATTACAATTTTAAAAAAATGATTAAATTACAAGTATGCCAACGGGTAGTTGAATTCAAGAATTATACAAATATATTTATTTAATAAATTTGTAATTATTTATTCTATTAGTTTGCTTTTTATTTTTATGTATTTATCATTTACTTTTTAATTTATTAATTTTATTACATAAAAAGAGTATAAATTAAAACAGTATTATTTAGGCTTGTAGTCCATTTAACTATAAAAAATAAAATAAGTAATTAATTATAATAAAGTAAAAATAATATAAAATGAAATCAAAAATTTTTTAATTATTAAGTTAATACATTTATTATTTTTACTTTCTTATAATTAATTATATTTTTTAATATTTTATTTTAATAGTACTGGACAGTCGGCATAAGAATTAATTATTAAAAAGAGTACATGTTTAACGAATAGATGAATTTTGAAAATAGAGACAACGAAGAAGAAGAATCAACGATATATTTTTACAGAGATTTCATTAATATTTTAAAATAAAATTCGTATCAGTGCAAAAAATCATTCGAAAGAAAATCTGCAACATTTTTGAATAAAAAGAAAACGCTAATTCTAATTTAAAAAAAACGAAACGGAATAAAATCATTTCGAAAAAATATCTCCGTTATAACGGAAAATTAAGAATTGCTTTAAAAAACATACGTGTATGCAGGCGTTAAAAAAACTAATTAGCGAATTCTGATGCTTGTGGAGCATCGATTAAACGACTAATCATAACGCATAATCCCATGCTTAATTGTTCTGTGCAGAGTCAAAGACGATGATGATGATGAACTTGTACTTGAACTTGAGGAGAGCGAGATTGAGGATTACAAGAATTTGGAGGAGGGAGAGGATGTAGAAGAGGACGAGATCAAGGATATAATGAATCTGGAGGACTTTGAACAATTCGAGGAGATCGACGATGTGATTAAAAACTCAACTTCGCCAACTCCAGACGACTCCTTAATTACGAAAGCAACGACGTTCGATAATCAACCGATACGAAGTCTTCTAGTTCGCATGGATTCCGGTGGGTTGAAAAGGCTCTACCAGTGCAATCATTGCGATCAAGTTTACGCGAGTGTGAGACATTGCATACGACACATGTCGACCGGGCATTCGTGTACCAGGAAATATCGTGTCGCTTATCGTTGTAAAACGTGTCAAAAGCTCTTTCGAACGAAATACGGATGTGAGAACCACATACAAGGTAAACACAAACAAAGGACGTTCGAGTGTCGGTTTTGCGGTTTCAAAACCGCGAGCATGACGTACATCAAGAAACACGAGAGAAATCACTTGGACGACTTTGAGATTAGGTGCCAAATATGCAAAAAAGGTTTCGCGACGAAAGCTGTATTGGAACGGCACATGATTAGCCATACCGGTGAAAAGCCATTCGTATGCAAAGAATGTAACGCGTGCTACGCTGACAAAAGAAGCTTGCTGTTACATTCGACGTTGCACGATCCGGAAGGACGACCTAAAAAGTATACCTGCGAATTATGCGAGTACTCGAGTTTCTGGAAAAACGCAGTCAAAACTCACATGAAAACTCACACTGGTGCCAAGGTTATATGTGACGAGTGCGGCCAAGCTGTTGCCAGTAATTATTATTTAAAGATACACAAGAGGATTCACAGCGATGAGAAACCGTTTACTTGCGACGTATGCTCCAAGGGATTCAGGCAGATGAAAAATTTGGTTGTACACCAGAGAACTCACACCAAAGTCAAACCATACAAGTGCACCAATTGCAAAAAAAGCTTTTCCCAAAACGTTTGGCTCAAAAAACACAAGTGTAATCGTGGATAGTTTTTAGTTTAAAGTTTGTGCTTCATTATTGTGTTAGAATGAGTCATTTTTTTTATTTTATATATAAATAAATATAATAGTGTAAGTCGAGAGAACAATTTTATTAAAGAACTCGTATACTATAATTAGATTAGGGCTTTTTTCAAATCTACGCTTCTTGTGTTATTGATGGAAATTTAGATTAAACTATTTGAAAAATTGTTTGTTTTCAAAGATTTAGTACAATTTTGACTAAACTCACGATTATTTGGAAAAGATTCTCTGTTACTTGTACGTAGATTAGATTTTGTTAACTTCAAAAATCTATATTATACTTCACTCCTTTATTCGCATTTATAAATTGTCTAATAGTGTTAGTACAAAATTTTTGTTACGTTTAGTGAAGCACACTTATTTCTGTTTTTGGTAAGATTAACATTTATTACCAGTATTTTTATTTACTAAAAGTTTACTGTTGAATACGATAATTTCTTTTTAATAGAATAATCGTCTCAATTTAACACTGTTATATAAATGACTGAATTACAAATTACAAATGTATGTTGACAATATTACTTAGAATTAGGAAAAAAATTAAGCGTGAATTGAAATGATTGTACAATCAAAATGATTTTTATATAATTATGTTTTTTTAAACTATGATTTTCTTGCTAGCGTGGAGTTAATTGTATTTAATTAGCGATACGAAAACTTACACAAATAATCCAAATGGTTTTACATACAGAAATGAAATAATTTTAGACGACTGATTTTGTACGCTACTATAGATTGTTTGCCTGGGAAATTGATAATTTTTAAAGATCAAACTTGTAATTACGTTTACGATGAAAGTAACAATTCGTCCTAACGCGATTTCTCTAAAATAACGCAATTAGAAAATAAAGTAAATATAAATTAATTAAAATATTATTTTATAATTTTTTAAAATAATAAAATGTTTATACTTGAATAAAACTTGTTATATTTGCAATATTTTCTAATTTATGATTTGCTTAACTGCGGTGTACAATTATTAAAATAGCAGATAACTGAATTTAAGAAATTGATTAACGGTTGTAAAGAAAAAAAGGCAATTTTAATTTTAATCATAGCAATATTGAGTAAACTAAAAAATGTAAATATTTTATTCTCAACGTGCCAGAGTAATATAATAAATAAAAGAAAAATTTATTATTGATGTTAGAATAATTTTTGCGTATTAATTGCACATAATCGATGAGAGCGTGTGCTCTATATTTTACAATGCTTTAAAATATCTCGATAAGCTTTCTATCTTGTAAATCGTACAATTAAGGAGGAGAAAACAAAACACAATGATGTTAGCACAATAAGTTTATACAAGTTATGTACAGTTTCTCGATTTTATATCAATGTGTGGACTACACATTTGTACGAAATACCAAAATTTTATAGGAAAAGATAATATACAAATTGAATAAATAATAAAAACGCAACGTTTTGTCGAATTCATTTAACGTCATCATCGTACAATATTTGTCAAGAGTAAGTAATAAAAAGCTCTGTCTAAAACAAGAAACCGTGTAACAATTAAAATCGAGTCGAATGAAAACAAAAATTTCGCAACTCGCATCAAACAATTAACAAGACCGTCTCTCTATTTCAGGCAAAAACGGAGAATACCAGCGATCCTCAATCATCGAAGGAACACAGAAAGATCGTCAGTACCGAAAATGATAGTAGTGACAAATGAGGTACTCGAAGAACATCTGTGCGATTCATGCGACGAAATATTTCCAACAAGCTCATCGCTGCTGGTCCACAAAACCGAGCGATCGATACTTCGCGTACGAAAAGCTCTACGACAAGCAGCTGTTAAATATACCTGTACGACTTGCCATAAAATATTTCGAAAGAAAGGAGCTTACACGCGTCACACCAACATTTGCAAGAAGCAATCAAAGTCGATAATGGATGATAAACCTGTGATTTGCGAATTGTGCCATAAAGTTTTTAAAAAAGAGAAATACCTGAGGGTGCACTCGATAATCGCGCACACCGAGGAGACCACTTGTCGCATCTGTGAAATTCAATTGGACACGAAGTCTTCGTTAAAAAGTCACATGCGTGAAGTTCACATGAGTAGCCCGGCGCATTTTTGCGAAATTTGCCAGAAAGGTTTTCACTCGAAGAAAAGTTTGAAGGTACACTTGGCTGCTCATGCGCGGGATGACAACCTGTCGATTTGTAAAATTTGTCACAAAAGCTTCAGACACGAGGTTTACCTGCGAAAGCACGTGCAACAAGTTCACGTGGAAATGCGAGCAAAAAAATCATACACGTGCGAGGAGTGCGGTTACGAGACGTACTATAAATCGTGTTTTCGTGAACATGTGTTTAAACACACTGGTGAGGATCTGATCGAATGCGACGTCTGCGGGAAAAAAATGAGAAGGGGATACTTGAGGATACACTCGAGAATTCACACTGGTGAGAAACCCGAGATTTGCGAATTTTGCGGAAAAGGATTTAGTGTGAGGAAGTATTTAATTAAGCATCTTGTGATACACACTGGTGAAAAACCTTATCAGTGCCAAATTTGTGGAAAGAGGTATACTCAAAGAGGAACGTTGACTTTGCATTTGAGGAAGCAGCATCCAAGCAAAGAAGAGGATGTGGATAGTTTAGAAATTGATAAGGTATGATTATCTTTGGAAAGAGTTATGGAATTGCAAGATTATTGTAACAAAATATACGTTTTTACATCGATATTATAGTACAGTAATCTTTCAATGTTAACCTCGTCGCTTAATCTTGACGATAAATCGTACTGAAAACTTTTTTGTTTTTTGTGCTTAAAAGGACTTTGTTATTGAAGAGATGAAAATTGCAATGAATGACGAGAACGAAATTATTCATCATGAGGAAATCGTGGAAACCGGCGCAGAAGTTTATACAAACGACGATTAAATGCACCATATTATTAAGTTTGTACATCCAAATTTTCATTTGATGTATAAAAAGAGCAAATGCTTTTTTAAGTTTCTTTGAACATTAGTAACGTTTCGTAATACACAAACAATAATTATTTTTGTTTATCCGACTAGACTATTTTAAAAGAAAAGAATTTAAATGAAAGAAAAGTAACAAATAAAATTTATACAAAATTGATCTAATAAGATCATGTTTTAGATTAACAAAATTAATTCAAGTTATGCTTTAAGGATTGAGTGTCTTCACACATAATAATGTTAAGAACATAAGTTGATCAAATGTTTTATATATTTTTTATATGAGAAAAATATTATTTAAAAATAAATGTACGAACTCTTGTTGGATTAAGTAATTATTTTAATTTAATTTTTAACTTTTATAGTAGGATTCCTGTAGTTAAGCAATTAACATAAATATATTTTTTCAATTAAATATTTTAAATTATTATGAACTTTTCTTAATATAGACGACTGTAATATGAAAAAATATACTTATATTTGACAAGAAAACTTATACGTAACATTAGTTGATTAAAATATATAATAGAAAAAGGTAAGTCGGTTTTTATTTTAAGATCTTTAGTGTGTGAATAAACTTTGTCGAATTTGGTTTACATATCATCTATACAAATTTCAGAATACGTTTTAAATCGTTATGAGTTACTAGAATCCAATGAAAGTAAGAAAAATGCTGGAATTATCGTAAGCAACGAAAATAAAGCGTTTATCTTTCGTCATTTAACTAAGGTATTTTTAGTTTAATTTTAATAAGAGCGCATCATCGAGATATGTAAGCGTGGTTGAGATGTACTTGATTAACGATCACCGTTCTATTTTCAGGCCACCAAACAACAAAGGAAATTTAGACAAATTGGATTCTATAGATACCTTGAAAGATGAAAAGGAAAAATCAAATATATTCTCCGTTAACGAAGAGGATAAATCTACGTCGGAACAACAAAATTTGGATCTTGGTTAGAACATTTTCTACAATTTTTCGTTTATAATTTTCGATCGAACTTTCCTTTTTTAATGATTTTAATTATTTTATTCTCTTTTTCAATTTAAGTCTCGTTTCATAAAACTCTTTTATCTTTTCGATTGCGCGAATAATATAAAACTTTGAAATATTGCATCGTTGCAAACATGAAAATATTGACTGTAATAATTTTCCCAGGCTACGAATGTCCATACTGCAAGAAACGTTTCAAGATGAAGTATCTCTACGAAGGACACTTGATCGCCCACACCGACGCCCGACCTTACCAATGCGAACACTGCCAAAAATCGTTCAAAAGGAGCAACACCCTTGCAGTTCACCGACGTATCCACACGCGTGAACGCAATTTCATCTGCGACATTTGCGGTCGAACTTTCGTTCAAGCGTCTCAATTGGCAACTCATCACCGACGTCACTCCGAGCGTTACACGCAATTCTGCCATGTGTGCAACAAAGGTTTCTTCACCAATGCTGAATTACACGTTCACATGAACGTGCGTCATGGGGCTAAGGAACACGTGTGTCGTGTTTGTGGTAAATCGTTACCAAACAAGTACTCGTTAGCGAAACATGAAAGAAGCCACGAGCCTGATTTCGAGCCGGTGAAACATCAGTGTGAATATTGCGGCAAGACATTTGCGTACAAAAATTCTCTGGTTGCTCACTTTAAATCTCACACCGGTAAGAATAAACACGAGTGTCACCTTTGTGGGAAATTGGTATCATCGAAAGGATCGTTGCAAGATCATCTCCGGCTTCACAGTGGCGAAAAAAGCTTGGTATGCGACGTTTGTGGTAAAGCTTTTCACAAGAGATCGACTCTCGTTGTGCACAATCGAACCCACACGGGAGAAAAACCTTACGTTTGTAACATTTGCGGAAAGGCGTTTACGCAAACTTCGACATTGGTTATTCATCGAAGATATCACACGGGACAGAGACCTTACAAGTGTAATCTTTGTACGAAATCCTTTGTGTCGAAAGCTCTTTTGAATGGGCACGCAAAAGTTCATACGAGATGATCATCGATAGAATTTTTTTTTGTCATTTGTTTATATATTGGAACTAAACGATACGTGAGTTCAATAATCATGCCCTGAAAAGTACAATTTACGTAATTACAAAAATAATAATTGTAAAATTTTATTAACAGTATTTTAGAGATAGTTATTTCTTTTTTTTAAAGATTTACACTATTTTTATATAAAATAAAGTAAACTATTTCTATAAGAAATGTGAAAAATACGCAATTTTTGCAAGAACGGATATTGTGTACTTCGAGATGTTTTAAACGTTTACTATACAAATGTATTTTAATATGACTTTGCTCAGTCAATAAACAACTATTTTAAAAAAAAAAAAAATTATATTTGTCAATTGTCATACTGATATAAGGCGTAAAGAAAAAAAATTAAGTATCGCAGCGAAAACGTAATCGTTAAACACAAACTTTAATGTCTTTAAAAGTTAAAAGTGAAATAAATTTCTTAAAATTTAATGTATAACTAACTCGATTTAATTTGACGTAACCAAAATACCTTGCGAAATGTTTTAATGCGCATCGAGTACAATAAAACAATTTCAAGCGACGAATTAGTTGAATCACGACTATTACAATGCGATTGACACGATGGACAAAATCACATACTAACCCAAAAACAATTATATTAAATATCAACACTACGTACAAGTGAAGTGAACAAAAAATTTAACAAAATCCAATATACTCGTTAAGGAACACAAAACAAACAAAAAAAATAGACACGACTTAAGAAAACGTGAGTATTGTATTAATTCCAATAAAGACTCACGTACAATAATCTTTCACGTTTCAGATTTCCTCCCTTGTACGAAGTCGATGTGAAACCAAAATTGGAACCGTCGTCGAGTCCAGTGACGATAATAACGAAGAAGAAGCAGCAAATGCAAAAATCAACGATTCTCGACGACGACCTGCCATTGGCCTATTACTGCAAAATTTGCTGCGTATTTTTCGGCTCCCAGGATCTCCTGGATTCTCATGCGTCGAGCGTCCACAAAAAACGTCACGACTGCTCGCACTGCGGAAAAAATTACCGGAGCGCATTGAGTTTGAAGCGCCATTTAAAACGCGTAAAGACCGAATTCGCGTGTAAAACATGTGGTAAGGTGTTCCGTAACAAAAGC
The DNA here is from genome assembly GCA_026168455.1 of Theocolax elegans. Taxonomy (NCBI): domain Eukaryota; kingdom Metazoa; phylum Arthropoda; class Insecta; order Hymenoptera; family Cerocephalidae; genus Theocolax; species Theocolax elegans. The sequence continues at coordinate 109,410,682 of CM047425.1, forward strand.
AACTACCGTAAACACCAGAGTCGTCATACGGTGGGTGATTTGTCGTGCAAACATTGCTCGAAGAAATTCCGACTATTGCGAGATTTAACCAGGCACGAGAAAACTCATTTTCTACCGAGTTACACGTGCAAAGAGTGCGACTACGAGACGACGGTATTGGCAGCTCTGAGTATTCATATGACCAGGCACACGGATAAATCAGAGCTACCGTTCAAATGCAATGATTGCGAAAAAAGGTTCCGCAAAGCAAACGAGCTTCAAGAGCATTATAACATCCATTCCGGCGAGAAACCATTCGTATGTCACATTTGCTCAAGTGCATTTTTCCTACGTAGGCAACTCTCGGCGCACTGCAGAAGGCTCCATCCGGAATTGAAAGCTTCCAAGGTGACAAGCACTGCGTGCGACATTTGCGGCCGAGTTTTAGCAACGAAACGCTCGCTATTTAGGCACAAAGAGAGCCACAATCCAACGAAATTGTACCTGTGCGATTACTGTGGTAAAAGTTTGAGCAGTGCCGAACATTTGAAAAAACACCGGAGGATCCACACAGGAGAGAAGCCTTACGTGTGCGACGTTTGCGGCAAAGGATTCACCGACTCGGAAAATTTAAGGATGCACAGGCGGGTTCACACTGGTGAAAAACCGTACAAGTGTGATCAGTGCCCCAAGGCTTTCAGTCAGAGATCGACGTTGACGATTCACAGGAGGGGACATACCGGGGAACGCCCGTACGTTTGCCAGATTTGCCATAGGGGTTTTTCATGTCAGGGTAATTTAACTGCTCATCAGAAGTCGACGTGCGTTTGAATACGTTCCTTATTTATTTGTTTTGATCACGCGCTTGCTAGATGATGCGATTTCTATGTACACCTGTAAGTTTGAAAAACTTATTTTATTATAATATTTTTGAGAACGATAATTGTCTTGCAAATTCATGAAATACACTCGTTTAAATTTGCCAAATTCAACGATTGTAACGATTGTTCGAAAAGCATTTTGTAACACAGGGAATTCAACTCGCTTTACTCTTAGCATATTTATTTGTTAAGAATTTTAAAATGTGTATGAATTACACAAAAAACTAAGTATTTAGTAGAATTAAAATTAATATTATGTTGCTACATCAGTATTCAGGATTTTATTTGCAACAAATAGAATCTTTTTGTACTCTTTTGCCTTTTAAATGCATATTACGTACAACTACACGATTTATTTATAGTTTTATATTTAAAACAAACGTGCATAGACACTGATGGCGATGAAAGAACGTGTGACGATTGTATACGTTTAATCGGTGTAAATTCACTATTATAAACGTCTACTTCTAAAAATATCGATGTTAAATCGTTAGAAACGACACTTTGTACAACGGCGTTTAAAAAGTCTCTTAAATTTCATTTTTTTTAATATTGAATTTACAGATAAATATTTTTGCTATACTTGTACATAGAGGCGACATTTTTTAAACGTACCTAACCGTGTAAGGAGAATATTTTTAAGTACAATTTTTTTTTATTTAATCCATACAAGAAACCTCAATTTGTATATTACAGTTTTTTTAATATGCGTCAGTGCTATACATTTACGCAGTCGTGATGGACAAAAGTGATTATTTTTCCCTAGCTCGTTAAGTACAGTTAGGATTAAAAGAGACTCGTTAAAAACGAATAGAAAAGTAAATGATATTTAAAAAAGTTCATAAGTTGCAGCGTTTTACGTTTTGTTACTAAACGCATTTTTGTGCATTACTATTACATGTATATTGCGCAGAAATTTTTTAAATAGATAATAAATAAATTTTATATATTTGACAAGATTTGTTGTATATTAAAGAGACTCTCATATCCTTAGAATTTATTGCTGTACATTATTAAAATATTTTTAATTTAACTTTACATTTGTAGCTCATTTGTAGGTAAGTTTTAAAAATGTATCAGCAATGAGTCATTTTTCTCTTTTCAGGACACGTCGCATTGATAACGAAGAAGCTTTTTAATTTATCATTTTTCTTCGATTATTTAGTTTTGTTATTTTGTTTTTATATTATCATTCAGACGTCAGTGATTATTCTACCATAGCTTTTATTACCTAATTTTCTTTAGATTTATTTAATTGTCTTTTTATTAAAAAAATCGAACAAAATTTTTTTTGGTCGATTGATTATTAAAAAGATAAGTGAGTAGTTTTTGTTAGGTACTTTGAGTAGTGTATATAAAGTAAAAAAAACTTCTTCGGATCAATTTTCATGAAAAAGATTGATCTGATTGAATATGTATTATTTAAAGTTGATTAATAATTTTAATTGTACAGAAAGGAAATATAAAATAAATTTTGTATTACCTCGTGTAGTATTATAATTCTTAACTATTTATTTCTACTAATACCATGTAAATATAGGCTTAATTCGATATCATATCGTAGTAAACGCTTTATCTTTTAATTTCAGTTTTTCTGTAAAAAGATAAAAAAAGACTAGAGGGAAAAGTTTCATAGGTGCCAGTAGATAGAAATCGCTTCTCATCCAAAGTTGGAACCTGCCACGTAGTCTCCCGGCAAAAATAATTAGACATATGCGATTGTCCCAACTAATCAACGATTATGCTCAATGTTTCAGAAAGGGTAACGAAATCAACACTCGACGATCAAAACGAAACGAGCGTCGTAAACCAAGCTGGCTGATGGATACTATCACTGACTTCGACAGCCTTCGTAATACTTGTCCGTTTTGCGACAAGCGTTTCAAAGATGACAAAAAAGTCGCGATGCACGTACGCAATGTCCACAAAAAACCATACAAGTGCGACCTGTGTCGCAGGCAATATTTCAGTCGTGAAGTTTTGGAGCGCCATCGTAAAACTCATAATACTGATTCACACTTCGAATGTCGAGTTTGCCACTTGAAGTACAAGCGAGAAGAAACATTGCAATGCCACTACGTCAGAGTGCACAGTGACGTCGAAGCAAATTTTGGATGCGATCATTGTGGTAAGAGATACAAGCTGAAACAGGATTTGTTGTTGCACATCAGTCAAGTGCACATGTGTCCTTACCGGATTTGTCGATTTTGTGGCAAAACCGTGAAAAACGTCAAAGCTCACGAGTGGCATCATCAACAAAAATTGGAAAAAAGTGCCCCGAATTTTCCATGCAGTTTGTGTTTCAAGAAATTCCGAAGCGAATCCCAGCTAGAGAACCACCTTATGAAACACGTGCAAAGATACAAATGCTCGGAATGCGGTGAGACTTTCCCTGGTCCTGGCCAATTGATGAACCACAAATCTAAGCATCGACCTAGTGTCATATGTGTCATATGTCATAGATCTTTCGCCTCCAAGAGTAATTATTATCAACATATTTTGATGCACGCTAAAGTTAGACCTTACAAATGCGACATTTGTCGAGATGATTTTACGCAAAGATCTACTTTGATTAGACATAGAAAGACGCATCCAGGACCGCTGCCTTATCCACTTGCTCAAGTACCTATTGCCGATATAGCTAAGAATGTTTTAAAGAGCTTTACCAATTTTGTGCCAGAGGAGTAAGAATCTTAAGTGACTTTTCAAACGTTCCAAAAGGAAAAAGAGATATTGAAACTATTCCGTCCATGATTACTTTTAAAAAATGGATTGCCAATTACAAAGAAATAATGCAATCCAGGGCTAGTGCCGCATACCCATACTTGCCTCGGGTGCGGGACACGCGCCCCATGATCATATCTTTCTTTCTTGAGAAAACAAAATGCCAATATATAATCTTCCATTAAAATGCCAGTGTATACTTTGTATACTTGATTACCCATCAACACAGAAGAAACGTGCATAATTATTATATAAGAAGACAAAAGTACCTACAATGCAATTATATTCCTCCGTCCACTTCTACAATCAAGTCAAAGACTCTATATGTATACTTAGAATTTAAGGAATTTCGTCTATGTCTTAAATACAGGGTATTTTTTTTTTTTTTTTACATACTTTTTATATTTGCCATATAAATTTAACCAACATTAATTTTTAGAAAATTTATTGCTCAAAACATAAAACATAAATTTCATTTGTTATGAGTGCTCATATATCTTCATCTATATTTTCAACTTTATATGCAATAACATAAGTGCAATTATTTCAAAGTGCCTGATTAGAATTTTGTAACTAGATGAAATTCATATACTGCCTTTTATACAAATTATACAATGCTTTAAAGCTTTATTATACTTTAGTCATATATTACTGTAGGAATTTAAGCATAAACTATTTTTTGTATACCATTATATGTAATCTCATAAAATGTTACTACGCTGCTTTTACTTCTGCATTACAAATGCAACATTGTGTGCCAACTTTTATAATATATACATTTATACAAAGTTGTACTTTGATTGTTGACGCTCTCCATAATTTTATTGTATTGTAACTTCTATGTCGATCTGAAGGAAACCTGTGGAGGGAAAAAAGATAACAATTTTCCAAAATTTCTGCTTTTTATGAAGCGACGTTTCGTTGGCTTGGTATGCCAATTTCATCAGGCTTTAAAAATAAGTCACGTTTAATCACATAGTCAAAATTTAAATGTATAGATATCGAACATATCTTGTCAGAAGCTAAGTTCAACTGTCAATGATATCATATCTATACATTTAAATTTTGACTATGTGCTTAAACGTAACTTATTTTTAAAGCCTGATGAGGTTGGCATACCAAGCCAACGGAACGTCGCTTCGTAAAAAGCAGAAATTTTGGAAAATTTTCATTTTTTTCCATCCACTGGCCTCCTTCAGATCAACATAGAAGTTAACATCCATTTATACAAAGGTTGAAATAAACGTTTCAATCAAAGCAGTATTCAAGGCAATACAAAAAGAATAATAAATTTTTTGAAATATTGATTTATACAATTTTAAAATTGTCAAGCGTACAAGACTTAATATTTACAAGAGACTTTACTGCGTCTAATTTTTACTAAATTATGTCATTTACAAGACTTTCGTACAATCGTACTTTTAGAATTTTTATTAGTTGTTACGTATTCAAATATTACATCTAATGACTTCGACTGCGCATAGTGTTATAGTATTTCCTCAGAACACAAACTATAAGTATTACCAAACTATATATCTCTTAATGGTATGTAATTACCATTTTGCACTGAAATATTTAAATGTCATTAAAACACAAACTCATATATATATATATATAAAAGAATCTGCCAAATGTATTTTCTATAGTCTTGGATTGCCATACTGTTTTATCAAATACAATGTATATCAAAACTTTAATGAATAAACGATTTGCTTTAGAAAAAACAAAGATTGCATAATTAGTATTTTTTCTTTTCTCAGGTTAATCACCAACCGAACCCATAAAAACTAAAAAACAATCAATTAAATAAGGAATTTTTACCCTGTTCCAGAATTGATCAGCTCGTGAAAAAAGAACCTCGAGTTTTACTTCCACGGTGGACACCAATGGAAATCGAGATGATGAAGGCCTATTTAAAGGAGTACAGTTCCCACCCAAAAGCAAAGCGTCACACTCGAAAACGTCGAAAACATGACTGTTGGACGAAATCTTACTGTCGAATTTGCAAAAAGTACTTCAGAACCTACGTGAAATATCAACAGCATCGTGAATTTTGCCAAGTATCTGGAGCAGTAAATTATTACAAAGAGAACCCGAAGCCAAAAGGAAAAGGAAGAACGCGAGATGTTAAAAAAATATTGAATTTAGAAAAATTCGAAATAAGACCTTTAGTTACCTGTAAAGACTGCCATACACATTTCTCAACGACAGCCGAAGTGTTCCGGCATCGTCAGTACCTGAATTGCAAATCCGTGACGAAAGCGGACGAGAGCGATTTGTCGGAAGTGACGGACGAAGAATACGAGTACGATGTTTTGTATTCTTGCAGCGATTGCAAAGCTAAATTCATATCACACGAGTTGCTACAGAAACACCGCAACGAGGAAGGCCATTGGGTATCGATATACAAACCGAAGTCAATACCGAAGAATGAAGATTTCACGTATCGCAGTACAGAGGATAATCGGTACGCATGTACCACGTGTAACAACGATGTCGCATACGACGACGCGGATGATCTACAAAAACATTATCGATCCGCTCATAGTAGCAACATGGTGTACTGTCGATACTGCGCTGGTAAACTCCATAGCATGGCCGACTTCAGCGATCATCACACGATTTACCATCAGCTCCTTGAATTCTGTCGCGTGTGCAACGAGAAAGATACGAAATTCGATACACCACCCAAACCGATATGTTTAAATTGTTGTCGTAAGTTTCAACTGCCTTTCACCGATTGCACGACTCTGATGAGAGAGAATTTGTACTGCGAGGCATGCGAGCGAGGCGTACCGAGTTTGGCTCACTTTAAATATCACAATTGCCGGAAAAAGTCGACCCTTGTTTGTCCACTTTGCTTGGAATCGTTCAGTGGTTTGCGATCACTCTATCGACACATTATAAGTCACAATGACGTACTTCCTTACCGGTGTCAAGTTTGCGGGAGACTACACGAGACTTGGAGCGATTTAAAACGTCACGTCAGAGAATGTTATGGAAATCAAGATTTGATGTTACCGAAAGTTAGCAACTTAACTTTGAGGAAGATTGCCGATGATGTTGTTAAACGATTTGTTAAGAACGGTGTCAAGTTGTTAGTTTAAATGCTCTTTTCTGTTTTTAGTCCTAGTCTTGTTAATGCTCTTAACTATTAATTTTTTTTTAATTTGTTTTACACAGCGTTACCGTTTTGCAAACGTGTACGCGTCATCATTTTTGCAGGCAAAAAAAACATTACTATGCGTTCCGTTGCGAAGGTGATAGTCTTTATCGTTAGTGGTATTAAATACTTTTAATAGTGACAGTACAAAGACTATTGTATACACTTCATTTTAGAGAAAGAAAACTTCAATCATGTATGTAGACTTACTTTTTTAAATTTCCTTGTCTTTTGTTATACGATTTAGGAGATAAAGTATTTTATAACAATTTTTTTTTAAGTGTGTGTGAAAACGTATGCTGAGTGCCATGGATTATTAAAATTGTAAATGTGCATTACATTAAAAACCTTACTGTAAAAAGTTTATAATTATATACTGTTGTATGTAAAACACATTTTTACGATGGTTTGTTTATTGCATAATAAATTGTTAATGCCCAATTATATATTTGGTTACGTTATTACGTTAATTCAATATAATTATTCGTTGTGATTTTAAAAGCGCCGTAGGTTAACAAAATGTTTATCATTCGAGAAGACTTAATCAATTGAGAGTTAAAACACTCTGTAATTGATTAGAAAAATTCAAACATATGATTTTTTGTGAAATAGCTATTGTTGGAACTGTTGTTTATTGAATCATTCGTACATTTTTTATCTCGAGAAGATATTGATGCACATACAAAAATATATTTAATAGAAATGTTCATCGGTATTGCATTATGGTGAACATAAATTTTGTAACTTTTCTAATTTATTCTCTTGTAGTTTCAAAGAGAATATTTTGTGAGAAAAATGTTTATTTTTTCACGAGTGTTTCAATCTTATTGCACATTGTTTACAGATTTTCGTAAACACCGCTTCGTCGTACATTAGAGTCTCTCCTTAAAACTGAAGACATTGAAAAAAAACAGTTAACGTAAAAATAGTACGTAACAACACGTTAAAATGTTGACGTAAAATCAAGCACAAAATTAATTAGTCGAATTTTTGTTTTAGGCTGACGAGCATTTATCTGCAAGAATTCGTCGAGGACAAGATTGAGATAAAGATTGGATACGTGCAGAAGAACACCTCGAAACCACAGCAAAAATCAACAAAAAATCCAAGAAAAATTCGAAACCGCAAATTAAAAAAAATTGAGGAGTCTAAAACGGAAGACGATACAAAAGAAGAATTACCGGACGTTTTTACGTTTGTTAAAAACGTGGGTTATCGTTGCAATATCTGCCAAACAATGCGATCGGATCGCCGATCGATGTTGTCCCACATATACGGCCGTCATAGTCACCTCCGACCGTTCAAATGTACGAACTGCGATAAAAGCTTCAAGCGAAAACATTCACTAAAGGTACACCAATCGATCCATAACGTCAAATCAGAAGAGAAAATTCATAGCTGTGATAAATGCAACTACACAACCAATAACAAAGTGTACCTTCGCTACCACATCTACAGAATCCACACGAACGAATATCGATTCACCTGCGAGCTTTGCGGCAAGTGTTTCAAAGTCAAACGGGAATTAGTCGATCACTTGGTTACTCACTCCGGAGAGCAACACATGTGCGATATATGCGGGAAACTCTATCGCGGTGAACATCTCCTACACGCTCATCGTCGATTACATTTGAATCTGCACAAATTTCAATGTGATATATGCAAGAAAAAACTTGCGACCGAAGAGAGTTTGGAGAACCACAAGAAATTGCACACCAGGATTTACGTATGCGACGAATGCGGATCGAAATTCCCAAACAAGTATAATCTGATTAAACATAGAAATGTACACACGAGGGAACACGCGTTTCCCTGTCCTGAATGCGGTAAAATATTTGCTGATCAACCAACTCAGAAGGTACATTCATTGATTCACGCTGGTCTCAAGCCATACCGGTGTAACGTTTGCGGATTAGAATTCACTCAGAGGACACCGATGATGTTGCATTGGAAGAGTAAACATCCGGGTGAAACTGAACCACCGCCACCGGTTATTTTGAAGAATATATTGAAAACTATCAAGGAACAGAGCGGCAAAAGTAACCGAAAGAACGATAAGTGACTCTAATTTGGTTGAAACGTCATATATAATGTTTACGCCATTATTTCACTTTTTTATGTAGTGAACAGTTAAATGTAATATTGTAGGTGTGACATTTACAGTTTATTAAACAATCGCGTTTATATTTCTTTTGAATGCAACGAGCAATTTTACAATTTTTGTATACAAAATATGTTAGATAAACATTTGTTACCAAAGACAAAAGTAAATAAATGACATAATCAAAACATATAATTTTCATACTGCTTTTATAATAAATTATAAAGTCGAACTACTTATTCGTTATCAAAATAGCATTTTGTAGTTAAACTTTCTTTTTTTATTTATTAAAATTATTTTAATCTCACTAACAGATTATTTACCTGAGGTTACATTTTATAATTAAATCTTAGTAGAAATCTTATTAAATAATTTTAAAACTTGTATAAAAAGTTGAAAAAATTTGCATAAAAAGAACACATTTTTTTCTCATCGACAAGCTACTATGAAGAATTTCATTTTTTTTATTTTTTTCGTTAAATAATATCTTAATCAATTGCAAATCGTTATAAAAAATGTATAAAACAACTTAATAATAATAAGCATTAAAATATGCTTTATTAACAGTCAGTAAAAATATTTAACAAACTTGTGATACTATCTTGCGATCTTATTATTTCCCATCACAAATAACGAGGTTTCTTTATTTTTGAAACTATTAAAAATCATAAATGCAAAGAAACGATTATTAATCGTTAAGTTTACAAGTGATAAATAAAAATGAAACAAAAATATACGTTAAGTTATTCAATTGTACACCTGTAACATTTTTGTTACATTTAATTGCGTTAATCTAATTTCTACATTTGGTTTAATAGAAGAAAATATCGCTTCGATAGTTAATTTAATTAGAGAAGAGACGCAACGTTGCGAGATGACTTTAAAGCAGTCATTTCAGTTCAATTTGGTACAAAGAAGAGACAGCAACGAATAGTCGATTTATGTATTAGAAATTATTTATTTTTCGGCTTAATATTTGTTAACAAACGTAAGTATTGCATAAATTCTTTTGTTTTCAGGAAAGTAAACTAGTCATCGAATCTTAGTAAATAACTCTTCAAGAAAAAAATTTTCAATTCGAAAAATTAAGTCAAGAAACTTACAATGAATCTATGAAAACTTCTTGTCTATACTATCAGTTTACAAATGCCTTTACAACGATAGCTGTTATCTGAGGATTTCACATTCGATATTACTAAGAAAACACGATACGTAATTTACTTCAACATATGGTTTTTCGTGATAATTCGAAAGTCGGATACATTTAAAAAGAAACACAAACTTAAAGATTACGAGCTTACGTGTCGATGTGTTAAGAAAAGAATATTATTTTTTGGAATGACCGACATGCAAGTATAGAAGTAAAGATGACAGTTATTTGACTTTGTAAAAAATTTACGAATTGATTTACATTGGTTCGTAATTGTTCAAACAAATAAAAAACTAAATACAAATTTAAAAAATCGAAGAAAGTGAGAATTTCATTTGTCGTTCTATTCAATAAGAAGAAATTTGTTAGAAATTAAAAACGAGAAGAATTCAAAGAAAATGTGAGTTTTTCTATAAGATTATTAAAATAATTTTTTTAATAATTTATATTCTCGTTCTCAGGGTGTGAAAAATCGATACCAAAATCTTTAGAAAATCATCTATCGATTAAGGGTATCATCGACAAATCAAATCAGTTCCAAACTTTATTAGGAACGTTTGCAAGAAACATCTATGGAATAGAGATAATTATATCTCTTCATATAAGAATCCATATTATAAAATAAAATCTTGTGTTTGCATTATTTGTCGTAATGAATTCTCACAATTACGTATATTAGAATAAAAAGCGCAAAAATTTACCACCACCTGTCCAGAAGTTCATCAGTTATTTGACAAGGAAGATCGAATTTTTATTACCCGTAAGTAGATTTTTTCGAATAATTTTGTAATTTCTGGCGATGTTTACTAGAACAATGAGAAAAATCGGAAGAAAAATGATTTTATTTTAATTACAAATATCGCCACATAGGAACAGGAAAATTAAAAAAATTTCTTGGATTGCATAATTAGTTTTGATATTTTCATTATCACTAATTGAATCGTATATCTTTATTTTCAGATTAACAAAGTCACGATTATCTGAAGACGTGCGTAACACGTGAATTTGTTACACATCGTTAAAAAAAATATCCCTCATAACGAAACACAAAACTGTTTAAATATTTGAGTTAGCTGTTATGTAGTACATAAAAAACCTTGAATAAACAATCTCAATGTTCTCCGTAACAATTAATTTTATACCCCCGTGTTAGACACAAATTAAATAACATAAACGAAAACAAACATATAAACGCCAAACTCGATACCAAATTAACAAACGATATTTATGTTTTAGGAGATACCGAGGCAGCAGAAAACACTCGATCATCTCCAGGATACGAGTAAAAAACGAATGGGAGTTGACGCATCCGCCGTTAAAATCGGAAACAGTACTTAAGAAGCCAGAAACGACAAGGTCGAAAAGAAAACGTACCTCGAACCAAATAACGATCGATCCGCTCTTCATAACACCTGCAAAAATGTCGAAACCAAACGATACCGAGGAAAAAACGGAAGAAAAAAAGGAAAAAAAGGAAGAAGTCAAGGAAAAGCCACTGTTCAAAAAAATGAAATCCGGGGATTTCTGTTGCCGCGTGTGCCACGAAAAGTTCAGTCACCGTTACAAAGTGAAGCAGCACATCAAATTGAAGCACACACCTCGGCAAATATATAAATGCGACTATTGCAGTAAAACGTTCAAGTCGAAGTATCAATGTAACGCTCACTCGAATGTCCATCGGGAGAACAGTAACGATTACCTCTTCTGCTGCGACAAGTGTGACTATCGAGCCAAATCGAAACACTATTTGAAAACCCACGAGATAAGGAAACACACGACTGAATACAATTTTGAGTGCGATCATTGCGGCAAACGGTTTAAAATGAAAATGGATTTGAAATTCCATTTGGGCACTCACAGTGATTCGCAGCACATGTGCGACGCTTGCGGGAGAATGTACACTAGTCAAGATTCGTTGTACAAACATCGGCGAGTCGTTCACATCAACGACTACAAGTTCCAGTGTGAGATTTGTCATCAGAAACTTCTCACCGAGGAGAATTTTAATAATCATATGAAAACTCACAAGAATCTCCACAGCTGCGATGAATGCGATCTTAAATTCACGAAAAAGTATTACGTAACGAGACACAAAAAACGAGTCCATAAAGTTGAAAAGAGCAATCTTTGTCCTGTTTGCGGAAAAGCTTTCGTATGCATGGCTACACTGAGGGTACATTATTTGACTCATGCGAAAGTAAAACCTTACATGTGCAACGTTTGCGGATTCAGTTTTACTCAGAGATCCTCGATGATGCTGCATTGGAAGAGAAAACATCCGGACGCCGAAGATCCACCGCCACCTGTGATTTTGACCAATTTCTTCGATGCGATTCAATCGGAGGTGAATAAAATTACTGACCCTTCGAATGAATACAACTTGGGGACATCGTGACAGACTACTATCGTTTAGTTTTCATCTTCCGATGAGCTGCAAAGCTACAAATTTTGTTACGTGCTTGTTATTTTTCTTTTGATTGATGAACATTATCTATTACCTCGAATTAATAACTATTATATATTTAAATATTTCTTTAATCGTCTATCCTGTGTTGAATCGACATTACTGTACAGAATGAAAATGGTCGATTAAATGGCATGCACGATATCGAACACAATATTTACTTTTCATCGCCAAGCTAATATGTATAAATCATTTTCCAAAATTCATCATTAGAAAGATCTCTGTACTTGTTACTTACGCAAAGTTTAAGTTATACTATTTGAGTTGCTGTTTTTTTATACCTTAGTAAAATACATTGCATTAAAGAGATCGAAACATCACAATCTACATACTTTAATAGCCGTAACCAATTGTGAACATTACATAATTTTATTATTTCATCTTCTTTTTCTTCAAAAGCTTCATGAAAAAATGCATTGTACATCGTAATTTGTAATATTTGAATAACAGTTCAGCACTCCATTTTTATTTAATTTTCTTGTTAAATTTTAATTTAATTACATGCGTATGTGTTGGTAAGTTAAGTTACTTCGTTTAAAAATCGGTTCACATTTCGTACTAACACTAACTAAAAATTATCTTCAATTTACAATTTACTAGAAAAAATGTAGAAATTTAAATAAAATATTTGATTAATAATAATTTCGAGTTCTTATATCTTTCAAACAGTAAGTTACATTCACGATGCCATCTTTTTTTTTGTTTTACGTTAATTGTAAAATTAAGAATAATGTACAAGTGAAAATTTTTTAACGTCAAAAGGTAATATCTAGTTTCTTTTTTATTACACATTGTACAAAAATTAATATACTGATAGTTTATAACGTTGTTTCAGGTCATCGGTTTAAAAAACTCAACGCGGGAATTAACTATCGAGGTATAATGTTTAATTAATTTTAAGTTTGAACAAGAAGTTTCAACTCGGCTTTGATGCGATTTCGATTTTCACGTCGATTACTACTCGTGTATTGTTGTATCTATCTAATAATGAAAATAAATTGTCATTGTATTTATTCGGACTTTGATCAATTAGTCAGAAATAGTGAAACATAAACACCAAAATTTAGTTAGTTAATCATAATTTTAGTCGTATTTTATACAAAAGAAAAATAAACTAGTTTCCGACGATGTAAATAAATAAAATTTTCGGTAGAACACGAAATAACGATTGTTAGTAAAACTCTACGAATTTTATAAGACACATCTGTTTCTGTAATAAAAAAGCATGTATACACAGTGAAGCAATCTTGAATAAACTCTACTCTGTAAAATGTATAGTTACTCAAACAAAAAAAACAAACAAATCACCCCATATCACTATATGTAAAGAGTAAGTAGGTATATAAACGGTTGATTCGAGATTCATCCCAACTAATCGTACTAATCTGGTTTATCCGTTTCTGTTGAAGGTACTGTGAGGAGTCTCAAAACCCAGAGGAGAAATCATCATCGATGACGTTATACCAAGTGTCGTACGTGAACGGCAAGGCGACCTACTCCTTGGTATCGGTTAAGAAAAAATCCGAGAAATTTAAATGCGACGAGTGCGGTTTGAATTTTGCATCGGAGGTACGACTCAACTGGCATCGTTCGACCCACAATCCGCTAAACAATCGCAAGAAGAAATCGGAAATCAGGCAACCGAAGAGATTGCACTATATATGTCCATCTTGTAACTTTAGTACCAACGACAAAACAACGATGATCGACCACTTTACCGAGGAACATTACTATAAGCAAGCCGATATGAAGGAAGAGCCAATCGAAAACATCATTGAATTTGAGGAGGTAAAACTGTCGTGTTCAAAGTGTGATTTTACAACGAACGATCAAGACGACTTAGATTTTCACACGTGTGTACCGTCGAAAGGGCAAATGTATTCGTGTCACTTGTGCACCTTCGAGTGCCTCACGCAAATGGGTCTTCAGAGTCACATTACGAGGAAGCACAAACCGAGACCACCAGCTGGTGTACCAAGAAGTTACGATTGTAACGAGTGCGACTTTAAAAGTGCAAATAAAAACACTTTGTACTCTCATAAGAGGAAACATCGAAGAGGTACCTTGACTCCGAGTACGGTTGATTTCTTTTGCAATGAGTGTAATTTTTCGACTCGTACCAAAGGCGCGCTTTATCTCCACATCCAGAGAAGGCACAAAAATCCAGAGAGTTCTCAACCGACGAAGGAACGACCCGAAATTTATCGATGCGACCAATGTGATTACACCAACAAGAACAAATATGAGATGAAAGTTCACGTGATCCGCAAACACACTGAGGAATATAATCACGAGTGCGAGACGTGTGGAAAAAAATACAAAATACGAGGCGATCTTACCAATCACATAAGGTTTCAGCATCGTGAACAACCGATCATATGCGATGTGTGTGGGAAAACTTGCGGTAACAGTAATTCGTTGTACGTTCATCAGAAATTCGCTCACTATAAAGCTGAATTCGAGTGCCCAATTTGTCACAGACGAATGGTAAGCCAAGCCAATCTCGATGAGCACGTTTTAAAACAACACGAGCAAAGAGAGGACGCGGTTTGCGAGGAATGTGGAAAAACGTTTACCAGACAAAGTAGACTCAAGATCCATATGAGGATTCACACCGGATTGAAACCCCATGCTTGCAAGATCTGTGGAAAGGCGTTCAGTAGAAAAACTGCCTTACGGCAACATTTGCTTATTCACACTGGGAAAAGGCCGTACGTTTGCGACATTTGTGGAAAGGCGTTTACGCAAAAACCTGGATTGATCAGTCATAGGAAGAGTCATCCGGGATCCCATCCGCCGTTACCCAGAGTCACCATCGATCACGTTCTTTCTGAACTCCTTACTGACAACTGTTGAAGACAATTGTTTCGATTTTATTTTATCTCGATATTTAAGAAGCTATTGGTCTTTTTATTGAATGAACATTTATTGGTTAAATTCTTCAATTTCACTTATTAGATCTTACAATGATGCTTTATAACAGTTTGCATTTTTACCAGAATTTTACTCGATCACTGTGAATTAAAGAAATTAATCAATTTCAACATAATAATTTCAATACAGATACGGAAGGAATTTTATTAAAATAAATTAATTTATCAATTGTTAAACAATGAAAAGGTATTTCTTAAAAAAACACGATTAATGTTCAACTGAGATTTCATAGTTGTAAATATTAATTTGTTTATTGCATTTACAAATAATTATAATTGCATTCTATTCTAATGATATCAGTAAAAGTTGAATAGCTGAATTACTATAGTTTTTCTGAAGACTTTAGTGACCGATGTAAGAAGGAACAATGTTGTAAACAAAACATACATAGTAAAAAGCCAATGCAGTTTAATGCATAAAATTATGTGATACAATAAGAACTTACCACAAAGCATAATGTTCCATTTTTTATTTTTTATTCGCACAAGTTCTAAAGACCACTGAAAATTGTTATATTGTTTGATAATTATTGTCAAATCTTTAAATGAGTTTAAAAGAAAATAACATTAGAAAGAAGAAAATATTGTTACATTGGTTGTGTATAAAAATATAGTTTTTATAACTTTTATTAATGCTTAACCGCATAAAAAAAATTTGTGGTATTGTATTACTGACCTTTTGTCAATAACTTTTTTAAAAAACTTTCTACATTTATAAAACACTGTTAACATGGTTATAAATTTACTATTTAATTACAGTAATTGAAGATAAATCACGAGAAACCTTAATATGTTAATGATTAATATCAAAATCGAAATATAATATATAAGATTTGAACTCAATAATTGCAGACTGCTCATAAGTATAAATTAAATACACACACACATATATATATATATATATATATATATATATTGTACAAAGCCATCATTAAAATTAAGAAATTGTATAATAAATCATGTACGTTTAAGTAATTAAGCCTCGAATTATGCGAAACGTGTATAAATAAGTGCGTTCATGTTTAAAATAAATTCAGTTAGAAAATTCACTGTTTATACGTTTATATGCTTTCAAATTATCTTTTATTGAGTACCCTTTTTCGAAATTTAGTAGCAATAACAATGGAATATTTATTTATTTATCTTCTTCCTAAACATTGTAGCATGTTAGATAATGTCACGTCATTATTTAATTATCGCACGATGAAACATATTTATTTGTCATTATTATTTTTTTTAACTTAATGTCAAAATTTATTTAATCATGTTCTTATGGACTGATTGCAAAAACCACTTTGCCGTGTACAAAAGCGAAATAAACGAAAAATGTATAATTCTCAAGGGATCCAAAATAAAAGAACGGTCACTTCCCTCACAATATCAAAGCAATGGGAAGGTGATTCTCGGCACACAAGGTCCGCAATCTCGTTTGACTATCGACGTCTAACCACACCCTTCTCTTTCGTTTCCAGGCGGAGCCGCCGTTTCGTCTTCCAGAAGAAACTCGTCAAGATTCAAACGTTGCCGATCATGAAGCCAACACCGAATAAGGAACTCGTCGTCTACATGTGCAAATCTTGCAATCTTTACTTCCCCTTAAAGCACATGCTCGAAAACCACGATGAATCGTATCACAAGAACCAAAAAGATATAGCACCTTTAAACGAAGGATGTGGGATATTTTATGCTGGTTACCAGAAACTTAAATCAGAAACATACGTGTGCAGTTATTGCACTTTCGAGTCGACTACTTTCGAGTCAGTAGTGACTCACTGTAAAACGAAGCACCCAACGTTGATCCACGCGAAGCAAGAAACGTCGTCTCAAATACCAGCGGAGACTCAAGATTTCTGGCCGATGGATACATTAGAGGATTCGGAAACGAAAACCAGGATTTGCCCATACTGTTTATTCGAGACGAACAACTGTTCGACTTTCCATTCTCACGTAAAACGTAAACACAGGGATAAATGGTTGGAATCGATAGCGAAGAAAGTGGCAGCGTTGCAACCCACGCAGCACGAGTGTTCCCATTGTCAATTCGTTTGTGGAAGTCAAGCCGAGTTGGATGATCACGTGTTTCAGGAGCACGATTTTACCGAAAAATTCGATGAAAGCATAGAAGAAGTTACCGTCGAAGAAACGACAACGAAGGTGGAAGAGACACCAACTCGGAAGTGTCCTCATTGCCCTTTCGAATCGTCGGTGGCATCAACTTTGCATTCTCACATCGCCAGACGACATCGCAACCAACGTAGAACGAGGGAACCACAGATGACCGGTAAACGGCAACCGAACGCTCAGCAATACACCGGTTACGCGTGTCATTATTGCACTTTCGTCGCAGCGACGATAGCGAGCATCAACGCTCATACGGCGAAAGAGCACTCAACCGAGAAGCAACCGATCAAAGAAGTCCCTGTAACCGAGTACGATTGTGACCAGTGCGACTACAAATGCAAAAACCGAAAGAACATGCAGTCGCACTTGAAAAGGTGTCACACTACTTTGGCCAATGCGGAAGGAATGTTCACTTGTCACATATGCTCTTACGAGACTCTTTCTAAAATGGGATTGCAAAGGCACATCTCCATCAAACACAACAAACCAAGGAGGGAAGCTCCGAACCGAGAATCTTGTTACGAATGTGAGCAATGCGACTTCAAGTCTTTAAATCGCAAAATGATGGACTGGCACAAGCGACAGCATTCCGCCAAACCAAACCAGGAGGACGACGGTAACAGTTACTTCTGTAACGATTGCGACTTCTCAACTTGGACCAAAGGACAGCTGTTCCAACACATTCGTAGGAAACACAAAGACGCCGATGGTAATGACAAGGAGCCGGAAACCGAACAAATCGAACACTTGTACGCGTGCGACCAGTGCGACTATACCAGTAAGAACAAACACGTGATGAAAGTACACGTGATTCGCAAACACACCAGTGAGTACAATCACGAGTGCGACATTTGCGGTAAGAAGTACAAAATCAAAGCTGATCTCACGAATCACGTGAGGTTCCAGCACAGAGAACAACCAATCATATGCGACGTTTGCGGAAAAACTTGTCGTAACAGCAATCTTCTTTATCTCCATCAGAAATTCGCTCACTATAAACCTGAATTCGAATGTCCAATTTGCCATAGACGAATGGTCAGTCAAGCCAATCTCGACGAGCACATTCTCAAACAACACGAGCAAAGAGAGGACGCCGTTTGCGAGGAGTGTGGAAAAACATTTACGAGACAAGCGAGGTTAAAAATTCACATGAGGATACATACTGGTGTCAAGCCTTATACGTGCAAAGTTTGTTTAAAATCATTTGCAAGAAGAAACGGATTAAGACAGCACTTGCTTATTCACACTGGACAGAGACCTTACATTTGCGATATTTGTGGCAAGAGTTTTACACAAAAAACTGGACTTATCAGTCATAGGAAGAGTCATCCGGGATCCCATCCACCGTTACCTAGAGTCACAATCGATCACGTACTTTCCGATTTGCTTAACGATGAGACGTAGAATAAGACATTCTTTTCTGTTCTACAGACTCTACGTAAACGTTGTTAATATTTCTGGACGGGAGAGTTTCTTTTTATATCAAATTTTACTCTATTGTTGATACGATTAAACTTGTAATTTCTATATTGCCTTTACGAAAATCAAATGAAAATTTATTAGTGTATTTTTATAGATTACTTTAGTGCCATTGTTTTAATCTCTTAAAATATAATTATGTAGAAAACGTTTAACGATTAGCCAAAGTAAAAGAAAATTGATTTTTTTTAATATTAATTATTTTTAATATGTAAAGTAAGTTATAGAATTAAATTTAAAAAATTCATTTTATACAAGAGAATATTAAAAAAATTAAAAAATAAGCACTATTTCATACAATAGAAACAACTTTTTTAATTTATTATCGGTTATAAGTTATGAAATATTAGCATAGAATATTATTTGTAACAATTTAGATTATTGTACAGATTAATTACCTTCATTAAGACGTGCATATAAAATACGTAAATGCAGCTGCGTTTAAAAAATTAACTGATTCTCATACGTGTTGCAATCAAGAATTAAC
Organism: Theocolax elegans; assembly: GCA_026168455.1. Classification (NCBI taxonomy): domain Eukaryota; kingdom Metazoa; phylum Arthropoda; class Insecta; order Hymenoptera; family Cerocephalidae; genus Theocolax; species Theocolax elegans. Next base: position 109,430,164 of record CM047425.1, read on the forward strand.
GTATTTATAATATAAAAATAATCTTAATATTACGAGTTCGTATTTACTTTTCATATGCACTTATTTTATAAAATTGCATTCTTATTAAGTCATTCATGCATTCTTCATCATGCTTTATTATTATTGTTCAGTGACTTCTGTTGTTAAATGTTACTTAGAAGACAATGAAAAATATGTACAAATAATTTTTTGTACAAAAATACAAGCGACCACTGTAAGCGTAGTAGTATAATATTGACAGTATGGTGTAAGATAAATATTGAAAACCACGAATATAATATGTAAAATATGTAAAAATAAGTTCTCCGTACACACATGAAAAAATTTTTACCGAGTGATACATTTGGTTATAAATATTCGCTTTACTTTTTATTTAAATAAAATAAGTCTTAAAACAAGTATGTGCGAAAAAACTAATGTAATATATATACATATATATTATTGTAATCTATGCTGAATCAGTAATTTTTATTTAAATAAGTTGAAAGTGTATTTCATTCAATCGAAATGATTTTTTTTGTAGAAACTTTAAGTTAAAAATACTGATGAGGTATGGGATAACGTTGACATGCCAGAAAAATGTGCGTGTGAATAGAATCGTAAAATATTTGTAAAATGACAGCTTAAAATGGATTAAGCAAAAGATGTACATTTATATTTATATAAATTCTCAGGAAACGATATGAATAAAAATGTCCGTAACAGAACAAAAAAACGATAGCTAAATTTACTCTACACACAAAAAAATACTCTTTTTATTTTCAGGTGTCAAGGTATGTAAAATCCTCTAACTTCCCTAAATACGCAACATGATACCCAAAACAAAAAATGATTAGATCGTCATCGATACAAGAGCACTAAAACAAAAATGGTCAATATTTACGAAAAACCAAAGTAACCATAATTTTTTTTTCTCTTTTCCAGAATGATGGTGCTGTTGGAGCCTCAACCCTTATTTGACGAGGAGGGTAATCTTTACGTGATACCAAAAATCGAAAACGAAATGAGTGACTTCGAAGAGGTAACGATCGACGGTGCTCCATCCGAAATCTATCTATGCGAGCCGTGTCAAATATACTTCCCAACTCAGGAAACACTGGATGATCACGTTCAAAGGACGCACAACGAGGAAAAAAAACGTACGAGCGGTATAATAGCCAAATTGCGTGAAGAAGCATCAGGATATCGTACAGGAAAATACGGATCATATATATGTAATCATTGCGGTTACACAGCATTGGCAAAATCGGCGATTTCGCTTCATATGGTGGATCGCCACTCGGATAAATTCAAAACTTTGGCTTATCACACTTCGTCGATCACCGTAGCGATCGAAAACGCTGTAATTCCAGACGAGCCGGAAGAAGAATTCGAGACTCTCGTGGAGGATATGGAAAACTACGACGAGAACTCCGACAACTTTGACGACAACGACGAAAACGATTATGATGAAAATTTCGAAGATATGGACGAGTACGAGAGCGAGGACGCCGGTCGAAGGGTTGACAAAATGTATAACTGCCCGTATTGCAGTTTCACCGCAACTCAAAGAGCAACGATGAATGCTCATGTGAATAACAAACACGACGACGAGTTGCGCGAATCGATCGCGCGTGGCGAAGCGATGCGACGAATCCACGAGAACAATCCAAACAGCGATAAGCTCGAATACTTTTGTACCTACTGCACCTTTGGCGCAACGAGTCGCGCGACTTTAAATGCTCACACGCGTAGAAAACACCCAGGTTATCTCCAACCTATGGCTTCTAGGAAGCAGCCTGTCATCGAGCTCGACTGCGACTTGTGCGATTACAAAACCACGGATAAAAGGAAAATGCAAATTCACCACGAACGAAAACACGTGACGGAATATCGATACACATGCGAGTATTGTGGTAAAAAATTTAAAGTCAAATGCGACCTCACCGCTCACATAAGATTCCAGCATTTCAAAACGCCGACCGTTTGCGACGTATGCGGTAAAATCTGCAGCAACAACAACGCTCTTCACGTGCATCAGAAACGCGAGCATTTTAAACCGGACTACGAGTGTCACATATGTAAAAGGAGGATGGTCAGTCAAGAGAATCTCGATGAGCACATTGTTAAACAACACGAGCAGAGAACTAAATGCGTCTGTGAATTGTGCGGGAAAACGTTTGATCAGCCAAATAAATTGAAACAACACGCTAGAACTCATACTGGTGAACGACCTCATATGTGTCATTTATGTGGTAAAGCTTTTGCGAGGAGAGCTGTTTATAGACAACACCTACTCATTCACACTGGACAGAGACCTTATATCTGCGATATTTGCGGGAAAAGTTTCACTCAGAAACCTGGACTGATTTGTCATAGGAAAATGCATCCTGGTGACAAACCACCTTTACCGGTCGTTTATATTGATCATATATTAAAAAAATTCGTTAAAGATAATTAAGTATAACATTTGTTTTTTTTTTAAATTTATTTTTTTTGCACGAAAAATGACCATTGTGCGTCAGTTCAAATTTATTGCAAAAATTTGAATAGGGTCTGACGTTGATAGATTATAGTGTACATTACTTTCTTGTTTTAAAGTGTTTACTTTTCAAATTTCGTAAACATGCTGAGATTATTATTCTTATAAATCAAGCAGTTCTAAAAATATCAATCTTTAAATGATTCTTATTAACTTAAACCTGAGAATCAAATTTTGTTGTTGATAATTCGATATCATCAATTTATCGAAATAAGAAGAAACAAATTTATTATTTTTTACAAAAAGTATTACGTTATGATGTCGTTATAAAAAAATATTTTGGACCCTATTCTAATTTTGAATTAAAAGATAATTTATACATACCTATCGATGAAGAATTTATTAATTTTATAATTAAGCATTTGCATAACGTTTTAAAACCATCGATACACCTAACGTTTAATAAATCCAAATTTATATTTTATAAAAAATAATTACGATTGTGATTATCAAGGCATATTATCATTTGTAAATTACACGAAACTGTTACATTGTTGGGACAAAAATAAAAAAGAAAATACTAACTTATAATCATCGAAAAGGAAAACCGATACGTATAATAATAGTGTAAGTAAATTTGTTATAAAATTTGTATCAATGAAGTATTCAAAAATGTATGTATAATGCGCAACAACAAAGACAAAAAATTAATTAATAAAATTTTCTGGGATAAAAATAAATAACTCAAGGATTAAAAAGTAAATTGTTTATGTAAAATACATCGTAAAAACTGTTTAAATTCAAAAAGGATGAGGAAAAAGTAATTTACATAATTAATTACCCTAGTACAAACCTAGTAGTTGTAAGAATGTTACAAAGCGTGAGTGAAAAGAAAAAGAAATAACGTAAATGTAAATATTCTGTATATGCATATCGCATACTAAGTTATCATAAGATGTTTTGTCACAGTGAGTTATTTATAAATAAATATAAATTTTTTAATTCTAATAATCAATCGTTCTCTCTATAACAATAACCATTTATTTCATCATGTTCATTAAAAATGATTATTACCATTTTTCACGGTAAGTATCGTTTAAAACGTTACGTTTAAATTTGTGATAGAATTTTTAATTAATTAGATTGTCGTTTTTCTTTCAGGGTAAACGATCGTATCAGGGTAACGAAACCGACAAAAAATAACGAATGTAATGTCAAAATGTTGTTTAATTCGATGTTAATAAAAAGTGCATTTAAAATTATATATAATCGATACATAATTGTACATTGTTAGTTATTTATTAAACTATTAAAATATATATCCAAAATAATATATCCCGATTTCGTTGTAATGTTCATAACGATGCATTTTGTGTCGCAAAAACTGTACTATCAATGGATCGACGATACCGATAAATAGGTGATTTATTCAATTCTCGATCAAATTTTCATAAATAAAAGAGCAATACTCGATCGCTAATAAAACGCTAGACACAATACATTAAACACATATAAATAGCACACGTATATATATGTACACTGACACAAAGTTACTAACGAGCAATTGCACAACAACTAACGGAGTTCCGCCGCTAATTTTTTTTTCAGGTCATCGGGACGTGGGATCTTCGTGTTCGAGCGTGAATCACTGGTGATGCGAAAGTGGCAAATCCTCGAGTTCGACGGTCAACCGTTCTACGCTTTCATACCAGAAAATAGCGCACCGCTCAAGGAAGATGAAATACCCGAGGTCCCTGACGATTTTGAATTGATCCTCAACGAAACGATAAGCGAAGAAGAGGGAGAGGAGGAGGAGGAGGTTGATCGTTTGGACGATGAGGAGACAAAGCCGATCGTCGTTAACGGGAAAGTCCAGCAGGAAAAGAGCAGCGTGGAAAATACAGTGGGTGATTTGTACCAAGTAAAAGTTGAAGCTGGAGTAGTATTGTTGGAGAAGGTGAACGAGAAAAGTCAAGAAGACGAGAGTGGTCAGCAGGATGAGAAAGAAGAAGAGGAAGAGGAGGAAGAGGAAGAAGAGGCCGTCGTTATGGTAGAGGAGGAGTCGAGTAAACCTGAGGAATCCCTCTCGTTGAAATGCAAGGCGTGTTCCGAAACGTTTGAGTCAACGATCGCGTTTAGAAAACACGTTGCATGGACCCACAAAAAGAAAGTTTGCATCCAAGAAAACGGTATGTACATATGCTCGGTATGCGATTACCGAACGTTGAAGAAGTCGCTGTTCGCCGCTCACCTGCAACGAAAACACGAGACTTGGTCGAAGAAGCGTCAATCGGCAAAGACGGTGTTCCCATGCTCGGCGTGCGGATTCGTTTGCCGGTCGAAACACTCGTTGCAATCGCACTTCATTCGTAAACACACCGACCGCTACGAGCACCAGTGTAAATTCTGCTCGAAGCAATTCAAGGTAAAAGGGGATTTGACGAACCACATAAGATTCCATCACAAAGAGAAACCGGTGAATTGCGACGTGTGCGGGAGACTCTGTTTAAACAGCGGATCGCTCTACGTTCACCAGAAATGGGCACATTACAAACCGAAATTCGAATGTCGAATTTGCAAACGGCGAATGGTTACCCAAGAGAATTTGGATCAACACATGATCATGCAGCACGAGAAACGAGAGAAAATTGTTTGCGCCGAATGCGGGAAGACGTTCAATAAAAAGGATTCGTTCAAACGTCACATGGCTGTCCACACAGGGACGAAACCGTACAGCTGCGTCATATGCAACAAACCGTTTGCAAGGAGATCGCAACTCAGGCAACATTTGCTCATACACACCGGGAAAAGGCCGTTCGTTTGCGACATTTGCGGAAAGGCTTTTACTCAAAAACCAGGTCTTATTTGCCACAGGAAGACGCATCCAGGGACTCATCCACCACTCCCGGTCATGCCGATCGGCGATATCGTTAAGGAATTCACCGAGGGATACCTTGCCAGCAATCAGAAGAAGGGGCAAGATACCATCGATGAGGATCAGGATGATCCCGAGGAAGAGGAGGAGGAGGAGGACGAAGAGGAGGAAGAGGAGTACGAAGAATTGGAGCAGGAAGAAATTGTCGAATAGAGCGATGGTGATTACTGACCAATCGGTGTACAGAGTATTTAAGTTAGGTTAGATTTTTACCGAGTGGACGATGTAGCTTCTTATCCCATCATTGATCTGCTGGACAATTTTTTGTTTTAATAAGGAGATGTTATCGACCGACCAACGAAAAAGAAACTATTTATGCTAATTAAATATTGTACATTATGGGCAAACCAAGACACTATTACTCTACTTTTGTTTATTATCTACCACTCTGTCCAATATCAACACAAAAGCGAGCCATCCAAAAATAAGATTGAAAGGAAATTTGATTATTAAACCTACAATTTTAAATTAAAACCATCAATATTTGTATACTAAAATTTTGCTCGATAATAGATAATACTCAAATAAAATACAGTAGCGGCTTGGTTTTCTATAATTTACCATATAAATTAAATAAGAACAATTTTTTCAGTCTCAATGTTTCGATCGGTAAAATTTTAAACCTTGTAAACCACAGTAAATTTTGATACGAAATAATATTAATATTATTTTATAAATTATCGCCTTTTTTAAACAAGTAAAATCTTTTCGCTCGCCGTTGTATTCGATCAATGATAAATCCTCGTTAATTTTTGTAACTATTTTAAATTGTCAATTTTATAATGGAAATTGATGATAAGCTATTCTTAAATTCTTAATGGTGCATACATAATACACAACCTATAATAAATCTTGAAAATAAATCGCAAGAGCAAAATATAAAATAAATTTAATAAACAATTGCTTGACTGTAAGCTATTCGAATTTTGTTTAATACACTTTTTTTCTTACACAATGTTATAAATTCACGAATATTTTAGAGAATTTAATATCTGTTTAATTAGTATACGCTGTAAGTAAAGTTATTTTTTATAAATTTTTTAATAAAGTCACTTAATTATATAATTTTATTAATAATCTAAAAAATTGAATTAAAAAAAATGTTATTTGTGTTCCACTGAAAAAGAAATTTACTTGAATTTTTACGTGAACGTGTCGCCTTAGTATGTTGCATACTTTCTTATAAAAACAGATTTTTTGTAATAAAATTGTTCTTAAAGTATATACATTAATTTTATTTAAAAAAAAACGAAAAATTATACATTTGTATTGATAATAATGATCTACATCGTTCATTTAAATTATCATCGTTCATTAATAAAGAAAACTAGGTTACCGATAGTTTATAATAAATACAGTAAAACATTGTTATCAAACAAATATTTCTAGACAATTTTTCAATTTGTATTTGCGTACCTTAATTTTGCGTTAAATGTGAACCAAAATAATTTTTCTCACATCAATGAATCATCGACATCGATTGTATATATTCTCATTTGACTATGGTAATATACCTTTGAAAAAATGGAAAATATAAATTTGGCGATTCTAGTATATTTTAGCGTGAAAAGTTTAGGTACGACGAGTATTAATTTGTTTGCTAATTGCGGTAATGTAATAATTTTTCTTTTACCAAGAAATGTTGTGTATAGTGATATATAAGATTTGAAATATATATTTTTCACAATAGTTTCTCTGTGTTTTTATTGCATCACCGTTGCTCTATTATTTTCAGATAATACCTAAAAACAAAATAAATAGACATTAAAGTGGTGTAGATTTTTATTAGTAGATAACCATAGATGATTTTCAATTACACTTTGCATTACATCGTTATAAATATTTATTTGAATCCCAGTAAACGTTATTCGATGTAATTGTAGCTTTAAATTATTATTTCAAAATTTTTCGAACATATAATCTTAAACGGCTAACCATAGTGTTATTTTATTTGATATAAATGATTCGATCGAACATAATAAATCCTTTAAAAGAATATAGAAGGTGCAGGATAAATCGAAGAAGGTAAATAACTGACGGCTTTCTCTAAATAAGAAAAAAAAGAGAAAAATTAAACGAAATAATCTGACTCGGAGATAAGAGGTGACACTAAAACACCGACGAGCAAAATGTCGAACTGCAACTAACCTCGAGCTTTAATTTTCAGGCGAAGAGGACGAAGACCAAACAAACTCGGTCGACCGAGGGGTAAGCGTCCCCTAAGGTACCCCTACGTCGAACCGGAGCGAGTGCCGCAGCCAATACGAAAAATCACCGCGGCTCAAACGATCGCAGCAGCAGTGAAAATCGTGTCATCGAGCGCGACGTGCACCAAGTGCGAAGCAACGTTCACCTCGGCGCAAGAATTACGACAACACAAGAAGGAGCACGGTTTCGACTGCCAGTATTGCAAGATGAATTTCCCAACGCGTAAGCAAATGAAATCGCACGTAGCGTCGGTCCACGAGACGAAGAGCCAGCCGAAATACGTGTGCGCCGAGTGCGAGAGCGTGTTCAAGTGTCGTCAGTCGTTACGAGAGCACCTGGTCCGCAAGCACACCGAAGGCTTCCGATTCGTTTGCGCGGCGTGTGGGAAGAAATTCAAAATGAAGAGCGATCTGTACATGCACGTCCAGAGTATCCACAGCGAGGAACGGGAAGCCGTGTGCGACGTCTGTGGTAAAACGTATCGCAACGGATTCGCTTTGAAGAAGCATCTCGCCCACGCGCACAACCAGCGACCGTTCCCCTGTCACCTTTGCAAGCGCAAGCTCGCTACGAAGGAGTCCCTCGAACAACACGCCCAGCTTCACTTGAGGAAGGAACGATCGGTTTGTCAGGTTTGCGGCAAGACCTTCAGCGGCAACGACGCTCTCAAGAAACACATGCGAATACACACCGGTGTCAGGCCGTTCCCTTGCAAGTTCTGCGGTAAAGCTTTCAGGAGGCAAAACACCCACAAGCAGCATTTGCTCACTCACACGGGTATGAGGCCTTACGTGTGCGACGTGTGCGGCAAGAGCTTTACCCAGAAACCTGGTTTGATCACACACAGGAAAAAACATCCGGGGCCTTTGCCACCTTTGCCACCTGTCTCCATAGATTACGTCATTGCCGATTTGATGCAGAGAACCGACGGTAAGGAGGCCAATTCCGCGACCAACTTGGAGACCAATGTGGAACAAGACGAATAGAGAATCTTCAGGGATTGGCATTCTTCTTTTTCTTTATTTTTAGTCATTACGGAGTACAGATACAATGAAACTATGGGTCGTTACTGTATACTTGACTTTTGCTAACCTTGGATTAATCCGCACACAACATATTTGATAATCGCGAGTAACCTCTGTTTAACCACTACAGTCAGATCCAAAATTACTCAAGAACAAGGTCGAAACTTTTGTGCTTGTCAGATCCAAAATTACTCAAGATCAGTGTCAAGTTCGTTGCGTCTGGATTAATTTTTGTTCGTGTCTGGTAAATGTCAGAAATGTTGTACCCGCCAAGGTTAAAATATCAAGTCTATGTCGACTGGCCTATAGTGCCATTACAACTACCTAAGGGTATGTGATATAACGCGCCTTTTACATTTTTGGTAAGCACTTGGAATATTTAACTGGATAATTTATAAAAGAGGACGATGAAGCTAGCGTTTTTACCGATCTATTATAGATTTGATAGTTTCTGATTTCATTTTCTGAATTATATCGTTTACAACAAAAACTTTTTAGAGACCAATGTTAAGTAATGAAATTTTGGTGTAAATCTGTTAAGAAATAACGAAGAATATCGTGAGTAATAGAGATTCTCGTGTAACATAACCAAAAAGAGTCTCACTATAAATCTACACAATTGTGTCCTAGTACCTAAAATTCACAAACAAATTTTTTATTGTTAAAACTTGGAAAGCATCAAATTTATGCACCAATAAGACGCTAGCTTCAAAGTATTCTTAATTTAGTAATTTTTTAAAACAGTATACAAATGTTATTTTCTTAATTTACATGTTAAATATTTTCCTTTTTCCTCTTTTCGAACGATATCACTATTATTTGAACTTAACTGGAATGAAAAGACATTCTCAAGATATCGTCGTAATAACGTTAACTATTTTATTTTTTTAATCACATTAATTAAATGAAATTGAGTGAATCAATACAAGACAAAAAAATAAAGTTTTAGATAGATAATTTTAAATGTAAGTATTGTATATAGATGATTATTAAAAAATGTTACAGACATTAGGAATTTATCAGCTTACTTTGATATCATTTATCGAAAAGAGAAATTTAGTTTGTACATATAAGAAAACGTTTCTTTTTCATTTACGAATTAATGTTTATAAGTGAATAAAGAATATCATAAACTGTCATTACAAACCGAAAGTAAGTGATGAATATTGACGAAAATAAAGTATTTTTTTTTACAAAACTTTTACTTTTTAATATAATTTTACTGCATTAAACTATTATTATTATATTTATCGAAAAATATTGATTTTATCGTTCGATATATCTAAATTTAATAACATTGTTATCGTTGAAACACTAAATTTTACATTTTCAACAATTTTATTATTCACATATCGAGTACCATGAAAAATGAACGGTTTTTTAAAAGATGAATCGTTTTTACAATCAATAATATAATTTTTGTACTTTATTAAATGTGTAACATCGATTTCAAGATGCCAAATCAAACTTCAATCGACGTATTTATGTGAAAAATTGTCTTTGAAATGTTGATCAATGAAACATATAAACGTGATCCGAAGTAACCTCAACATTGTACAAAATGTTGAAATCGTAGATAGTAAAACTTCAACTATTTTGTAAATTTTTATGTTTACAACTATTAAACCACGTTAATATTAACACTAAGTTCGAAATAAGATTACGAAAATTTAAAAAAGAAAATTTCTCTGTAAATAATGCAAATAAATATGGACCTTATAGTTTATAAATTATTGAAATAAATATTTTTCGTTGTTTCTATCTTTTTTTTTCTTTTCGAAAACAAATATGTACGAGCACACTTGGTAATTACGCGACTACTGTATAAAGCTTCGAAAATTTATCATGCGAAATTTTAATAAGTTTCTATTATTATAATGGGAGAAATACATTAAAATTACATTGGATTTATATTTTTAAAAGAATAAAACGATTGTTGTATGACAAAAATATGTTACATTATTTATTTACCGATCTATATGCACATACGTAATTTTAAAGTATAAGCATACGAAAACATTGTTTCGACTTTGTAGACGTGATCGGCGAGACGTTAAGTAAGTACATATTTTCTTTTCTATAAAATATGATTACTTTTGCATTAGTATTATAAATTCTTTTAAATATTTTATGTTAATTAGTCATTAAAATGTCAGCTCTAATAAGTAAGAATGCTTTATTTTATTTATTTCTATTATAATTTCAATCAGCATAGAGTATAGTCTTAGAATTAAAAAAAAAATTTGTTTTAACTGTATTTAGATTATGGTAACTATACATGATAAACAATGTATTGCTTAGTCTAAATAGTCGCTTTTATTTAGTATAATACGAATTATAAACTAGCGCAATTATAGTTTAATATCGTAACAACTTTTAAGTAAAATCTTCATACATTACAACTTAATTTTAGTGAGAAATATAGTATGAATGTTATTTATTATGCCAATTTTAGTAATTACAATTAATACGGTTACAACTAAAATTATGTAACAAAATTTTATAATAACCTTTTGTCGATGAACATGATTTTATTTAGTTTCAAATTGAAAAGAAATTCATAAATAATATTTTACAGTCTGTTGTTTAAATATGTACTACTTTTTTAAAATAAAAAGTATCGAATATTGAAAATTTAATTATTGACAATCGAATTTAAGAAACGTACTGTAGCTTTTTAAATTCAAATTCCTCGCATTTATAATAACTTTATATTTTGTTTTAATTGTTTGACGTCGATATTTTTATACTTTAAAATTCGGAGCTAATCACTGACGGATTTGATTTTCGAAAAGATTAACGAATTAATATGATTATAAATTTTTTAATAAGAATAAAAATCTAAAATGTTTACGACCGGGAAATTTGAATTGTTGATGTGTCTGGATCCTCTAAAATCTTTAGAACGTTCGATTATTGATTCTATTAGTTAGAATTTTAAAAGTAATCGATTCCAAAACATTGAAATTGGAATAAAGTGCTTCAGTTAATAATAAAAATCTAAGAAATATGTTTTAAACTTTTGTAATAAAGCATGGAGAAAAAAATTGTAGTAAAAATTTCTGTCATCGAGTACGTTGACAAATGATAAAAATGACTATGCATTGTTGCGTGATAAGATTTACAATATTACATAAATTATTATAATTATATATTAATTTTACTTTTATTAATATTACTGTACATTTTGGAAAATTTAAGAAGTATGTAGTACGACATAGTCATTTTCATCATTAATTAATTCTATCTCTCGATTACATCTCCTCCCGTATATTTAGAAGGTTTAACAATCGGTCTTCGCTTTTTACTTAACTATTATAATAATTTTGAAAACTCGCTACATCGCATCGCTATGCCTACAAAGAAAAACGAAATGATAACGAATCTCCTTAAATTTTCCAGGTCACGGTACTCGTGTACGAAATGCCCCGCTGGTTTCACACGAGCGATCAAACTTGGCGAGCACCTCCGTAACCAGCACAAAATCGATCGTCCGTTCGAGTGCGACATCTGCGGATCGAAATTTAAAAATCCAGTGAGCATCAGTCGTCACAAACGCATCCACGAGCCAACGAAACGTTTCGCCTGCGAATTGTGCGACTACTCGTCCCACCAGAAGTCAAACTTAACGATTCACCGTCGTCGTCACGCCAACAACTACACGTACCGTTGCGACGTTTGCGGTGGCGGTTTCATGCAACGCACCAAATACCTCGAGCACCGAGGTTTGCACGAGGGTAAATCAATGAACGAGTGTCAAGAGTGCAAGAAGGTATTCAACTACAAGAGGAATTTGGTCGCTCACGTAAAATCGTGCCACCCGGAAAATCAAACCGATCGCGAAACTCTACTTTTGGAATGTCAGTATTGTCCGAAATCTTTCGTCAAACCGAACGTTTTGAAGAGGCACATCTTATCGAGCCACGCGAGTACTTTGCCACCAAACGATAAGTGTTTGTGCGATTTGTGCGGGGTCAAGTTGTCCTCGAACGCAGCTTTGGTTCATCACGTGCGTGGACATCGGGGTGAAAAGCTAGCGGAATGCGACGTTTGCGGGAAAGGTTTTACCAGGTGGGAGAATCTTAGGGTACATCAGAGGGTTCACACGGGTGAACGACCTTACCTTTGCTCGATTTGCGGGAAGGGTTTCGCTCAAAGGACCACCCTGGTTCATCACGTTCGAGCTCATACGGGAGATAAACCATACACCTGTGATTGTTGCGGTAAAGGATTTGTCTCCAAGTCCTCCATGTCCAAACACGCCAAGACTCACGAGGATCAGTGAAACGTTATTTCACCTAATTTCTTGTAAATATACGATGTGTATCTTCTGAGTTTATGTCATGGATACACTGTCATAAATTGATTGAATATGTATTTACGTACATAACTCACATTTACTCACATTTTCTACGATTACATTTAAAAATGTGATGTAAACAATGTATGCAATTTTACATTAAAAGTTTACGATAATTGTTACTAAATAATATTGTTTTTATTAAATTTTACTAAATAACGCATGTAATCCTTTTTTTAATTCTGACAATCTGTATATCCATTACTAAACGATATATTCTATTTTTAATACATTTTACTCTGTGTAGGTAAGAACTACTTGAGTTAAATTTCATTTAAATTTATTTGAATACTAGGCTATATCTTTATTTATAAAGAAGTGTTGTTTTCGTAAAAGTCTAAACATTTTCTTGTGCTATAATTATAACTCCAAATATTTAAAGGTTCCTAAGTAAATTTTCTAAGAGGCTTCAATTCTAAGAGGTCCTATATTAATATTTAACATGTCCACCCAGAAATTTTTATTGTTTTTCAAAAAAACTTCTTATCAAAACTATTTGAGTATTAATCGAATACAACAACTCGTATCGTATATTTTATTCTTTTATTTCATTTACTTAACGAGAAATAAATTACATAGAGACATACGCACTTATAAACGCAATTTAGGCAGATTAGAGCTAATGTAACTTCGAGACAAAATAACTAAATTATTTCCTATTGTACACCTTACTCTTAGAATAATATTTTTGAAGATAACTATATAGAAAAATGTTTAAATTGACGAAAAATCGTTTCTACATAAAAATTTTGAATAAACGAAATGTTCGTCTCTAAATTACAAAACATTTTCCTATTGAACGTTGTTTACGCTTAGAGCAATATTTGTAAAGATAAATATACAAAAAGGATGTCAACATCAAGAAAGACCCCCAAAAAACAACTCCTCTCAATAAATTGAAATATATATCGATCAATATATTTAAGTAGATCAAATATTCGACTCTAAATTACAAAACGTTCCTACTGTATTTTTTTCCTCAAATGTGAAACATCGATTGCTAATTGCTTTAATGTCTTGATTTTCGTGCCATAGGTGTTTTGCCCCAACACTACTAATACAGTCGTGCGCCATATACGCGAAAAGCTTCGCTCGGTCGTATCCATTTAAATAAAAAATGTTATATCGACCATGACGCTATTGCTTTAATCAAACCAATCGAGTTGAAATCTAATGCTAATATTGATAAACAAATTATTCTTCTTCGAAGTTCATAAATGTCGACGAATTACGAATATTCATATTGAAGAGAGTACGAAATGTTAATGTTGCAGTATTTGGGACAATTACATCATCGACGAGAGTTTCATGGCCCTGGACGAAACTGATTACATGAAAATCAAGCAAGATATCATCGATTCTTTCGTAAAGTAAGTATTTTAATAAAAAGAAAAATATATTTTTATAATCTTTGGAACACAAAAAGTCGTTGAAAATATGTCAAAACTTATATCGAAATGAAAAGAAGGGTGTAAGATTTAAATTGAATATCTCGTACAGCGAAACGAAGCCGAAGAAATACTTTGCTCCAAGAGAAGAAGACGGCGATCGAAGCTGTGAGCTTTGCGGTAAAAGCTTTACATTCATTAATCGATTGGTAGCTCACTTACGAGACGATCATGGGATCGAACGACCATTTAAATGTCCACATTGCGAAAAAGCTTATCCGCAACGTTTTATGCTAAACGCTCATGTGAAAAGACGTCACGGTGCTTATCACGTTGTCGCGTGTGCTCACTGCACATTTTCCACCTTGGATCGCGAGAAACTCGAACGGCACATTCGCAGCATACACGACCACGAGTTGTCGATCGACATTGCTGAAAATCAGGATGATTTTCATTATCTCGAGGTACGACTAGTATCATTACTTGCCAATGGTATACTAGAAATCGGACTATTTAACGTTTATTTGGAAAGAAGTAGATAGAGGATAATTCAAATTTCCCGCGCATAAAATTGTATCGATTAAGGATTAATAGTTTTACATAACAGTAATATAAATAATAGTTTTTATTGAAATTTCGAATATAATTCTTTTAAATTTTCTTCTGTTATTGTTTGATGTTTCGGCTTATGTGTTTTGGAATAAGCTTCAATTGAACTCTTGTATTTAATATTTTTACAAAAATTAATATTTTGTAACAGAATTTAAGCAATACCATAACAACAGTATCTATATTAAATTGTAATTTATAATTTTGGAAAATTTTAAGATGATTGGTTAAATAATTAATGAGATTAATTGTTTTAGAAATCTATATTAATATTTAAAAATTTTAAAAACAATCATTTTGTTAGCTAATGCACTTTGTTAAAAATTTACGCAATTATCGATTACATTATTTTCGTTTTTCTTAAATTGATTTTTGCAAAGATTCTGCTTCTCAGTTGATAATTGTAAACGCGGGAAATTTGAACTATTAATGCAGTTTGATATACACTTAATATAATAAGAATGATCTCTAAATTTGAATACTTTCTTTTAATTTCAAATACTGTTAAATCACTTCTTTCTGTTTTGAAACAATTACCATTTTTTTTAGTAAAAATAGAAACGAGATTTTTAGGTATGAAGTAACTAATTTTTTCTAATCTCAAAACATAAAAAAATAGGTAAAGATATCTTTAATTTTTATATCAAATTCGTCACAAACATTTCAAATCGTATTTATTCTTTTGGTTTGAAAATCACTTTGGGAATATTAAATGTAACTTATAAATTGAAGTTTTATGTAACAGCTATGATTTCATTTTAACAACGAGAAAAAGCATTTCACCACAAAAAAGAAACTGTCGACATTATTTACCTGCTTTTACTATTAATACTTTTCCTTATCATAATTTATAATAATGGATTATAAAATAAAATAAAATAATAAATCAGGACAGAAAAAATCTTGTTTCATAGTATTACTATGTGAACGAAAATAACAATGGATTATTA